>BEXV01000372.1:83194-93541 GCA_003118195.1 Hemicentrotus pulcherrimus | reverse complement strand
AGCTTAGCCATGTGCTTGTGTAGTCCCATATACATCATTCTGTGTACAGTGCTTGTTTCTTTGCCAAGATTTGGTCAAATTTCTTATCATTTTGATGATTACAGAACCTTGCAATACACACAAATACTTATATACTAGATGATCAACCTTTTCTGATAGATTCCACACCCTTTCTTTCACAATGCAATCACATGACCAGAACTCAACTTTATCTTTAATCTCAAACTAGATGAACAAAACATTGTATCTGTGAGAAAAAAGTCTATTTTGTTCATAAGCTGCAATGATGCAATAATTCTAAATAAAGTGTAGGCGTCATGACACACATATGTTAAGGGATCAATTAATGGTCTTTAACGCAGAAATTCTGTTGCATAAATTGATGCTTTTCTGGTTTCAATACTTGAAATGTCACATTATTTGAGTGCATGGAAATAAACAGCACAATATCATGGTGGTTGAAGAAATGCTTATAAAATATATACCCTCAACAACCAAGTCAAAGATGCATACTAAACATTACAAGATGCTAGACAAACAAAACAAAATAACAATGGGTGAAATGACAGACTTGATTGTAATCTGTCACTGCATAAAAGCTCTCAGAAGATTTGTTAAAGGGCAAGAGCTGTGAATAGATTAGCATAGACCATTATAAAATGTTATTCTGCTAATATTAAATTTGTGTCTGATATCATTATGAAAATGGGTGGTAAACAGAGGGATTATGATTGTGGGTGGAATGCTAAATACCACATCATATTCACCCTGTTACTATGGAAATGGATTCTAAAATGAAAGATAATGGACAGAATATATGGTGTTAAACTAAACTATTCAGAACCCTTTTAAATTTGTGAGTTTTTGTGTGTTTATCTTACCTTAAGAATGAAAGATAGATTGGTTGAATTAGGGCCTTTGTTGAATATTTTTAGATCTAAGCTTTTATATGTCATAATCTCAAGAAACATTAATCAGGATAAATAAATTGTTCACATACTTGAATTCAAAACATGGTCAAATTTAGTTGTAAACTGTAGATATTGATGTTTAGGAAAGATGTGTCTAGTCTGGGAGAAAAGGCGTTTATTTTTGCAGCGCCATCTCTTTGGAATGCTCTTCCACTGAGGATCCGATCACTAGAATCCCTAGAAACATTCAAAAACCATCTATTAAAAGTCATATATGTTCTCATGTTATTTCAGTTAATTATATGTTGAATGTTCATCTATGCATTTTTCCCCCTTTCTCATTTCTTTATGTATCTCATTCTAATTATATCCCTCTGCGCCTCAGAATAGTTTACTAGATCGATGGCGCATAAGAAATGCTGTATATTATTATTATTATTATTATTATGTGTGTAACATAAGTTCATTGACTATCAGAATTTGAGACATTTTGTTTATTTCTTACAGCCTATACAAGTTTATCTATATAATAAATATAAATAATACAAACAGAAGTAGCAGCAGGCCTTCATAGATTGATCTATGTTATTTGATCAAAAGGTAATAGTGTGATAGAACTAGTTTTGCCGAACAAATACATCATGTAGGCCGACATTGCTTTAAAAAACAAAAATCAGTTCTTTAAAATCTACTCCTCCTCCTTTCTATAAAGAATTTAGTAATAAAAAGACCTGTATCATAATCTTTGTGTAACTTGAATTTTAACCACAGGAAAAATGTGTAAATGAGTTCCTATCTCTATAGTTCAGCTTCCAACAGAAATGGCATCCTTACAACAGAACTGCCATCCTTGCATCAATTAAGATGTAACAAAAGCAGAACAATAAGATAAGTAGATCAGTGAAAGTTAAAAGATTGTTCAAGAAAGGCATTTACTTAAAAACATATTTTTCTGTAGCTCTGTTATTTCCCTTGCCACCAGCTCTCATTTTTTAAAAATATTATGAGCTCCAGTTTTTCTCCAAGAAAATACCTTCCAATATCTGTGCCCTATAATGGACAGATATTTTTGTAGACGCCCCCTTCCATGAAATAGATCAATTCTTTTATCACAAAGCAAGAAGACGCACACTTCTCAGTACAAAACAAATGGAATGTATCTCACAAGGGAAATCAAGGAATTGCTTGACTGTCTTTCATCGATCATAACTTTAAAACTTCATTTTTATAAAGTTGTCCCTCAAACTTATGTTCACCATTCTGTTTCCCTAATTCTTGTTTTTTTTTTCAAACCAACTAGATGTCATATTGATTTTTTTCCTTCAATCCCATTTCTTTATCATTTTGAATTGCGATTACCTGATAAATTATCCCTATTGTTCAATTTTCCCTCAAACTACAATTTTGCAATGAAATATATTGAAATAAAATAAAATCCCAAAGCCTATATCCTGGGGGACAACACAGCATATAAAGTATCTATTTCAAACACTGTGAGATGCTATCGTGGCGAAGTTTCAGGGAATAACATCTATATATATATACACATAGCTAGCAGTCATAATTTACCTGGAGAAATCTATCTTTACACCATCAGTTTGGAGCCAGAAGGGCATTAACTCATGCTTTAACACAGACCTAACTCCCTACTGCATGGCTCTGAATAGATGATATATTCAAACTGAGTATCTGTATACCTGTATATATAAAAGGCTCCTAGCTTGTCCGCGTTGCCTGAAGAAAAGACTCTAATTTGTAGTTGAGAGCCAAAAGGGCATTAACTCATTACCTGCTGGAACCAGGTAGCTCCTGTATTAAAGGCTATAGGAATGAGAGAATCCGGTAGTCAACGGGGTAACTCTACATTGAAGTATATGAGTTAACGTCCTTCTGGCTCTGAACACACGACATGCCCCTATGGCTCTCAGCAGACAAATTGTTCATCTACATCTAACATGGGTACATCATACAAATATGGGGGTGGGGGAGTTGTAGGAGAGTTTATTGATGAGGAGTCATTGTGTTGTCTTTAATTGTATTGCAGTTAATTAATCACAGTAAAACCTGGTCTTAACTAGAAGCTGCTTTTCAGTTTCAGCAAGGCCATGAACAAAAGTTCAAACATAACGATACAAGAATAGAATATGATATACAAGGAAATCATGTAAATAAAAAATTAAAAAATCAGAAATAGTATTGTAGAATGGGTCCAACCGTGAGGGGGTACTGGGGTCATGTGACTGGGGGGGGGGGTATGGTCTTAACAGATGAATGAAATGCAAAAGAACAAGGTTATCAAGTAAGAGGAGCTTTCAAAGGTGAGATGCCTTCCCTATTTCCATTTATTTTCTTTCTCTCCATTTTTCATCTTTTGTCATTTCAGTGAAAGGGGCTCACATGGCTATAGATATTAATTTAGCTTTTCTTTTTCTTCTTCCCTTCTCTATTCAAAGAAAGAACCAATGGGTACATGAAATGGGGGAAGTCCCTCAAAAAATGAAAATACAGAAAAATAAGAATAAAACAATTAAAAGACAAGGTAATGGGTAAGGATGGTTGTAAATAGAGTTAGCTATAACCATGATTAAAGGACACAAAAGATGATGATAAAAGAAACAACAAAACATATAGCAAAAGGATGAGACAAAGCGACATAAAATGAAAATATGTAGTCATTATGAGCACTAAATAAGAATATAAAATGGAGGAATCATCTGCAGTTTGTAGATCATTCACAAAGGAATAACTGCCTACAAGCATGATTTACCTTGTTTCTGTCCAAGGGTAATTGCCTACTTATCCATGCCAGGCATATAAATACTTTGAATATTGGCTTTAAGTTATTCATAATGCAATTTAAACATTCATCGTCCATAGAGTTGGCATAAAGACTTGTTGATTTAATGACTGGGGTAGTGACTCACAAGCTTTGGTAACGAATGCATCATTATTCACTTGCTATGGAGTTATCTTACATCACAGATTCTTTCCTCCACTCATCTCCATTGTCTAACACGCCTGCATCTTACCCCATGCCTTCTATTTGCACTGAATTACCAGAACATCCCCAAAATGCAAGAAATATTGATGTTACTATTTATTTTAACTGTATCCCTACAAATATTGATTTTCAGAAATGGGCATGCCTGTAAGAACTCTTTTTTTGTTTTTCACAAACTGAAAATAATTTAATCACTATCCAATATTCATAAAGTGATAACACTCTTCAATGTTTTATGAGTACATCTTTAGTTTGTATTACTAACTATTATTAATGTGCACGTTGTTTTCTATTGGTCATTTAGATGATGGAATGGTTATTAAGAACAAAATTACAGGGTCAAATCCTAGCTTCATTCTTTCACCACATTTTAAATGTATTACTGCTATTTTGCATACAATCAGATCTATTGATATTAATCACATCAGATGATTTGACTGCAGCTGAACAAAACACTCTTTTCTACAATCACATACATTAAGATGGGTTTCTATTAACCATTAATTCTTTCATAATTACCTTGACTGCATGCCATTAAAGGGTCAACTACAAACATGCATACTGTAGGTCACAAGCATTAAACAGAAGAAAAAAATATCTGCAATTTAATTAATTTTCAGATGCATTGGAGACTCCTGGCTTCATAATGTGATTTACAACAAAATATAATACATCACAATTGTTTTAACAATAGAAGTAAAAGTTTAAGCTTAAATAAAAAGTTGCAATGATAGTTGTAATCATAATGATGATAATAATAAACTTGCTTAAAGACTCAACTTTGTACAGTTTATTTTTCCAAGAAAGAAGAAGTCAAAATTGGTCAGGAAAAAACAACAGAGGAATACTAGCAATGCTTTGTGATTCCCAAGTGTATATGTGTGTATCATAAACCTGTCTGGCAGACATCATAACTGTTATTAGAACAATCAGAGCTGAGCTGACAGTTAGGATAGTCTGAGCCTAAACCAACAATGTAACCAATATTGGTTATCAACTGTGTGTGCTTAGGTAGTCTTGCTTTCAAACTCTATTTTCTCAAGAGTCCACTTCTCTCCGTCATTCATAGAAGTTGTAGACATTTGATGATATCTGATGCTTATTTAAATACTACCCAAAAAGAACTGATTTTCTGAACCACTATAGAATCAATGATGACTCAAAGACATGCAGCCATGGATGACCTAATGACTTATCTTAGACCTCAGAGAAAAGACTTAGGTACAAATATATATTTTTTAATTACTTATCCGTGCTATTGTCTATTATCAATTGCATTCACATAAAGGCCCTATTGCTCTTTTTTTTTGCACTACAACCAACAAGGTATGTTTTTGCCTTAGGCTCCTTTATTATCCTCATTTCTAATTTTACTTAACCGTTTTTCAAGAAACTAATATAATTTTGTATCAAAATGATCATTTCTTGTAGACAAAACTGACAATGTATAACATGAAAAGTGAAATATGGGAATAAACTAAACCTTGAAACCTCCAACCAAACCTAGATAATATTCTCCCTTTGTTCCCAACGAGATGTTGACGTATATCCAAAAGAGAAAGAAGACAGATTGATCTGCAATATAGAGGTATTGATTGGAGAGGTTTGGAGCGAGACTAATCTTTAGTTTGTGTAAACAAAGCTATAATTGCTGGCCTACTGGTCAAGCACACTGGTCAAGCACATGGTTCTGCATCATAAAACAGTGACCTTAAATGAACTTTGTCATTAACCAAACACATTATGATGGTCTCTGACCAAGTGCATGCTCTCTCTCTCTCTCTCTCTCTCTCTGGGGCCTTGCAAAGATTGACCGCTGATCGATTGGTCAGCGGGGGCGACAAACTAGATCTCTCTCTCTCTCAAGATGCTCTACGTACGAAGAGAATGAAGTTCACACCAAGCCTGGCTCAGAGAAAGTAGATCACAGAGAAGAGAAAGGATAAAAACAGATGATTGGTGAATACCCCTGAGATAATATGTATCCATATCTTGTTAAGCTCTCCGCCCGCCACTAGGCAAACCCCCATGTATAGCTACCTCATGGTGTCTATCGGCAATATCGGTGGACCTAACACTCAAATAACAAATTGTTTGTTTAGCTGTACTCCCGCTACGATTATGATGTGCAGAGGCTTGTGGTGCTCGCCTGGCAACCATCCCTCAACAAAAGAAGAGAAATGGTTTAAATCTAAGAGCGCCGTGTCTGGACGAGGAGAAGGAGGATGGTTAAACTGTGACGGTCTAGGAATGGCGACAGGGATTGATGCAGTGATTGGGTTTTAAGCAGCTGTTAAAGTAGTTCTGTATCAATCTTCTAGATTTGTGTTGTATCAATGGATCCATCAAACAGTCAAATATAGATTTATCACCTCCTTCCATCAATACTGCAGTTCAAACAGGTCTTTCTATAATATGTACTTTCAAAATACAAGAATGATGTGCAAGTGCACTTTACTGTTTCATGATATAAGAAATAACTAATTTTGAATTATTCCACAATGCACATAATATCTAAGGAAAGTATTCTATCATGATATTACAGAACTCTACTATTTTTGGGTTCCACAATGCACTCCTTTTTCACAACATCACAATGCACTATTTAAGTATCACAGTAAACTGAAAGAAATCAATCAATGTTCGAGCATGTCTTTCATCCCAAGCAAAAACAATGAAAGACTAAAAAATTTGTTCTTCTTGCATTTCATGAAATAATGATGGAAAACAATTGCTTGATAAAATAACTTACCAAACACTACTTATGAATAAAACCCACTTAATAAGAAGCAAGGAAACTAGTATGCCATTAGGAAGCAAAGGCACAATGGCCATTTGATTTCAGAAGAAAATACAATTTTGGATACGATCTCAGTTTTCCCAATTGATAAATATATATTTTTCTATGCATATATGATGAGAGAGAGGCAGAATATTCTGGCAAGGTGTTTTACTTGGCGCTTTCAATATGCAATCATAGAGCAAGCAATATAGAGAGTTAGATTGATATGTCGTTTCTGGAAAGGATTTTCACAATCTATTCCACATCGGACTGTGGTCATAGTTTAACACCTCCATGATATCAAGCACAGGGTTTATTTGTTTTCAGCATAAATTAATCATTTGAATATAAAAAAGATAAAAATAGATCAAATCTGCAATGTCCATTCTTAGGGTTAGTCATAAGATGAAACTCTCTGCTTCTGGTTGTCCCATTTTCAGGGAACAATTTTCACAGATGGCTTCATAAATAGCCAGGTCCAGGCCTGAAATTTTAATGGTATACTTTATCATGGAAGCCTAGCCAGAGAGCCTGGCTTACATTCATTATTCATTATGATTTCTCCCATTGGGAGTGCACGGGTTAAAGAGAAGGTTGAGTTCTGAGAAAGGTGACAAATAAGTTGTGAGCTTTTTCATTCTTGTTATGTTTGTGAGGAAGAATATTATAGCTAAATGTCCCCTGAAAAGGATGGTTCTTCAAACGACTACTTCCTTGAAATATGCAAGTAACATCTTAAGGCCTTAGACCACACTTTTGATTATGTCCGTGTTTGTGTGGTCTCATATACTCATTTCTTATACAGTGCATGTGACTATTTAGCAAAACTTGGCCAATTTCTTACTATTTTACTGATTCCAAAATCTCACAATACATATCAATACTTATGTGCTTCACGATCAATATTTTCTAATTGCTTCCACACAGTTTGTTCCACAATGCAATAGTTTGACCAGAGCTCAACTTATTCTTTAAAGGACTGTTCTTCCTTCTCTCTCTGTCGGCTCTTGGGGCCAGTGGTCACATTAAACCAAGCTTGACCTAAACCTCAACACCATTCTTTCACCCCCATCCCATTCTCCCTAAGAGAGTGGTTTTCCTGATATATCTCTTCATTATTTCATGAGTGGATCCATTAATTGGTCATTAAGTGTCAGTATCATCTTAATGACCTCACACAGCATAATGCTCATCCTCTGGTCGATAGGTTGTGAAGGGAAGATGGCAGGAATAGTTAAATCAAATTGAAGAGAAACAGCCGCCCAGCTAGTGTAAGATAAAGCTCTGCATCGCTGGTATACAGATTTTAATTGGAAAGAGAATTTACAACCCACCATCTCTTTTACTTCTCTAAAAAACAGAGGGAGGGGTTGGGTGGGAGGTGTATGATAACAAAAGTACAGGTAAATTGTGTAAAAAATAATGTTATAGTATTGAATCTTGTGATTTCTATGAATATACTTATGATAATGAGAATGTGTGTGATAACAATATACCACAAGCCACGTGTGAATTTGATTAAGCTGTCATCAATCTTTGCCAGCACATTTATCTCTCAGGAAAGTGGGTTGTATTATTTCTCTACAAATTGATCCATTGAAATAAATCTGACAACTTAAGTCAGAGAGGATTAGAGAAATATTTTTTTTTTTTTATCTAGATGAATGAATTGAATCACTCCTGTATGTGACTTGTTCAAGATTCATGAATCTTTTTAAAGAATATGTGAATTCAAAAAGGACAAATGAATTAAATTGAGTAGGTACTCAGGGATTTCCTTGTAATCATTCAAATAAACTTCAAAATGTTAACATTTGCATATTGTTAGAAAGAATTGAATGTTTAATTCATTTAAACAAAAAATATGGTATTTATTTTTCATCCACATGAAATTAACAAAACTTTTCAGAAAACATAAAGCAATATTGTAGTCATCATAAACAGAGAATTGTACTACTTCACATCTAAAAAAGAGGAATACGTTTTGTAAATAACAAGAAGTATTGTGGTTAATAAAGTATGTGCAGCAAATATTTATGCAACTAAAAAACATAGAACTACCTCATAACTTAATCAAAATTTCTCTAGATCTCAAGATTACTAATTAATAATCAATACACTACTTCCTTAGATTGCTGCTTATCATTCTTTATCTCATATTATTAATCTATTTTGGGGCACAATTCAGCCACATAAGAAGGTATTCAAATATTAATTAATGTCTGCAAGATGGCTGTGAGAGCTACATATTGTGCCAACCATAGTAAGGGCCTTCAGGTGAGCAATTGAAGATATGTTAAACAGTAAACCCTTATGAGCACTGGATTTAGACCTGTACCAATCCAATACCATGATGCTCTGTTTGGTGGTAAACAGGGAATGGTTGGTCTGAATACCAATGATGAGGGTCTGAAGTAAGGGGATGTTCCATTATATACCCCCTCTCAGCACATTCTTCAAGCACTTGAAACATGATTGGAAGGCTGGAGTTACAAATAGAGATAGAGAAACATAGATAATTACAGGAAAGAGGTGGAGGAGGAGGAGGAAGAGAGAAAGAGAGAGAGAGAAAGAGAGATTGAGAGATAGAAATGGATAAGTAGAGAGGGGGCGGGAGGAGACGGAGAGAGAGGGAGGGAAGAAGGGAGGGAGGGAGAGAGAGATAGGGAGAGAGAGAGAGAGGGAGAGAGAGAGAGAGAGGTAAATAAGTATCCAGTTTAAACATGTGAAATAAGTCATTTACAAATAGGAACTAAAATAGAAGAAAAAAGAAAATCATAATAAAAAGATGAACATGAGTTGACCAAATTACCTATGAAATAAACAGAACTCTCACTGATATAATTATGTAATGAATGGGTAAAACACTAAGGTATTTTAAACCCTTATTAGCACATATAGGTCTTATAACTTGTTTTGAAAGTCCTGTAGTTGAAAATTAAAATTGGGGAGAAAAATATATATATATATATATTTTTGTTTAATGTTTAAGTTGGCCATGCATGTGCCTCTGCCAAGTTTACATGCTATCTACTGAAGATAACAATTCTCTCATTGAGAAAAAAAAGGACAGAAATAAGAAGAGTAATTCAAATAAATGCAAGGAGTGAGTGAGAGAGAGAGAGAGAGGGGGGGGGGCTACAGCAGATGAGTTGATATCATTTCTTTACATCCCATCACACAATCACACAAACAGTTTACAAGAAGCATATGAAACAGTGGCCATCAGTATAACCTCTCTCATTCTCGCTTGAATTCAACATTGTAAATCACCTTATTCATTTTATTGTAAATATTTGAAGTTCTTCCATTTAGAGCCCATTGAATTCAGTAGGTTCAATGGTCACATCAGCATACCTGTAATTAAACCACCCAAAATGACCTAAAATTCAAAAAGCATAACTACACTAAAATATAATGAAGTTATAAATTTGCATGACAGGAATATAGCCAGTGATATCCAGTAATTTTTTACTGCAGCTATCATTTTGTATATTACTCTCTCATTAAATTGTGAACAGAAAAATAATTTTGTAATGATTTAAATTATTGTTTCTTAGAGAATGTTTCTTATTCAAAGTTTTTTCACATATTCAGACAATGAGTTTTGTATGTCTTCTTGAAAAAAGAAAACTATTTGAAAAGAAAAAAAA
>BEXV01000372.1:54624-69251 GCA_003118195.1 Hemicentrotus pulcherrimus | reverse complement strand
GAGGCTTAGTGAATAAATGCAAGTAGCTAACAGTGGATTTTGTGTCACCATAAATCCTTTATTAATGAGGAAGACAAATAAGTTAGAATCCTGATAAGTGAAAATCTCATCTAAACAATCAGTAGCCTGCTGAGAGTGAGAGAGAGAGATAAGGATGTCAACTCCATGTAAAGTATGTAACATGATTCCCATCTGGTTCTCAGAGAAAATATGATACTCTTAACGCAGAAATATTCACAGATTTCGCGCTGTGATCGGCAAGCGTGAATTTTAGAACTCACAAAAATATAAGCATGACTTGTTATCATGTTTGAACGAGCTGAATTGCGTGCAACGCGAATTTAAGGACCCACTTTGGGGTCGCTCAGCGCGAAAAATTAATCACACAAAAATACGGAGTTTACAGTAGTTCTACATCAGGTGTAGACAGCTTGGCTCGTGGTTCTAAAGTTTGAAACCAAAAAGTCTAAGATTGAGCTATTCCAGACATTTCTTACAACAAGACTTTTGCTGTTTAAAAAAAAATAAGACCAGTTGGTAGGAGGTGCAATAGCTCAAAGGGGCACAAGTCTCTTAACTAGTGGGTTACGGTTGAAATAAGTCAATGTGCTAGTGCCTTTTGGTAAGGCATGGATTCTCCAACGCCAAGTCCCTCAGATAGAACGTAAAGCAGGAAGTCGACTGGTTGCTACCTACAGACTCAAACCGACCTTCCAAGTAGTCAGGTGAAATAAAATTACTATTCATCATCTATTGTTTGAATACAAGTTGAAGAGTATTCACATTTTAGGGATTAACCTTGCCAGGTCAACCTTTAAATGGTCTATGGCTTGGTGTTGCCTACATTATTAGGTGGTGTAGTTATGCCAGATGGAAGAGAGTCATAGACACGTGGTATCCTACAAATCAGTTTGATGGTGTGTGGTAGGAAGGATGACCTGCCCGCACAGTCGCAAATTAGTGATGTGAAATGGAGATAGATAATGACCTTGTTTATAATGCACCTGCCAGAATACATCCCCATCTTGAGATGATAAGGGGTGTGAGGGGAGGGGAAAGAACCTTAAAGGAGTTTAATGATGGTGTAAAGGGGAAGGAAGGGGTGCATAGAGGAGTTTAATGGGGTGTACTGGCTAACACCATCATGGGGGGTGTATGAAAGTATAGGTTAAAGGGAATATGTCCACATCTTCAGCTGATAGGGATCTAAGGGGGATAGGGATTGTAAAGGAGTTCAACGGGGATGTAAGGGGTGCATGGTTTGGTAAAGGAGTTAAGTTAAGGGGGTGCAAAGGGGTATAACATGGTAAGGGTTCTAGAGAGTGTATTCAAATCTTTAGCTGATATGGGATGTTAAGGGGTGTGCAAAGAATCATAAAAGAGTGTAATAGGGGTATGCAGAATAGGGGCTTGGGATTGAGTAATGTTATTTGAATTTTGAGCTGATTCGGGTAGAAGGGGAGTAAAATGGATCTTTCAGAAGTTTGATGGGAGTGTAGGGGTGCAGGGTCTAATGGGGGGGTGGGGCGTAATGGG
This sequence comes from Hemicentrotus pulcherrimus, assembly GCA_003118195.1. Classification (NCBI taxonomy): domain Eukaryota; kingdom Metazoa; phylum Echinodermata; class Echinoidea; order Camarodonta; family Strongylocentrotidae; genus Hemicentrotus; species Hemicentrotus pulcherrimus. Next base: position 67,715 of record BEXV01000372.1, on the reverse strand, counting down.
GTGTGGGAATTGAAGAGAAAATAAAGGGGAAAGCAAAGAGTGAAGACATTGTTGGTGAAACTAAAGGTGTGTAGGGGATGATTGGAGGGATGAAGGGAGAGGAAACACAAAGGGGGTATAGGACTTAATGTTGGTGGTAGGGGTTGAGTGGAAGGGGTAGAGTGCTGGAATAGGGTCTAAAAACAGGTGTGGGGCCAGTGTAGGAGTGTCATTGAAGACAAATTAGAAGAAAGGGGGATTAGAAGCTTGAGGCAGTTGGAGTAAGTTCTTCTATTTTCACTACTTCTTCTGGATCAGTTGCTATCATCACCACAACCTTTGATACTGCTTCAACTACTCCTAAAAATAATCATATTCAAAAATAAAAACAAATAATTGTTTTAAAAAAAGCAATAACAATGACGATAACGATATTAATTATTAAAATAATAATACCACAATTATGAAAATAATTACAATAAAAATTACAAATATTACTGCTACTGCTTTTATCACTACAAAGATGAATAAAGAAGTATCTAATAGGACTTGACATGACCGTAGGCAAATCTTCTACATTCCTTGCTTCAACTATTCCGATGCCTCTAGGCTTTACAACCAGTCTACTCATTCACCAGGTACCAACTATGAAGATCTAAGTCATTCTACCACAGTCAAAGTTAAAGGTACTATTTGAAATGTTGATATTCTTATGAAAGTAGTTGTAATTTTTGTAGTTTATAATGAGAAAAGCTGTTAACATCAACCAAAGGCTGAACATATTTTGTAGCTTGCATACAACTCATTAGGCTCTGTACAGTATGACTTACTTTTCTACAGCGCTTCTACTCCAAAAAGTCAATAACACTATTAATTTGTAAAATGTTTGACTTGTGAGAAATTTGACTTAGAAGGTATAAATAATGCATGTTTTAAATAGTTTGGTCCAAGATTGAATTGATTTGTGCAACTTTGATTTTTGCAGAGTTAACTATATATCCCTTTAATGCCAAAACTATTGCATATTGAGAATTATTGACCTCCAGATATCCTGATGTAAATGCTTAATATATGTGTTCATACTCATCATAGAAACTAGATATCACTTTTAAGTGTCTAATGAGTTTTATTATTCCAGCTTATTCACTTACAAGTCATTTAACGATAATGACAAGGATAAACCTTTCATTCAAGTTGGTTTCTGTCAGCAGAAGCAGATTGCATTACATATAATTATTTACATGATAGACATGCACATGGCAGTCTTTGAAGCCAGACTTCTCTAGATTGAAATTAATATTTATTTTCAAGATATATTAAATGCTCTAAAGTTTCTTCATTATTGCTGAAAGTATGATGTAGCTGTTTGGTGTGATCTTGGGGTATAGAACATGACTATCTATCAAATAATAAATACCTTCTTCAGTCAAAGACCTTCATCTCTAGGTGGTTTTTGTTTTAAATGCATAATGTGATGTAATTTGAACCATTAATTTTATTTTGTTGAGCTCCACAAGGGCAAAAACAGAATAAGCAAATGATTCAATTCCAATTGACATGTAACAATGGATATCAAATGTCTGTCTGTTTTGGGACATGAATCGCTGGTTCAATTAAGAAAAGGTTTGGTCAGTAATACATCATGCTGGTCCTAGTGTTCTATTGAATAGATAAAAACCAGTGAGGCTTAAATCGTACAAAAAATTTTGTCTTCTGCTTGAAAATAGCCACATCCCAGATCTTATAGTCAGGTATCTAGAGAGGTATAATATGAAAAGCATTCAGATGAACAGCAAGGTTAGGTTTACCCAAATGCAGCTCTACCATATGCCAATGATACACTAAAGCTAGAGCAAGGATTAAGCCTGCAAACTACCAACCCCCTACTATAGCCAGCCGTACTACTTCAATTAACCTGCTCATGTCTATCTCTATGTGAGACTAGCAGACTCAGGCAAATTACACCGCCACGACATCTTAAGATGATGCTGCGTGGGGGACGTGCTCGACAGAGAGAATTTGAAACACGCGCGGGCGGTAGACGACTTTGACAAATACTTCTGGAGTGCAGTTAACTGGAGTGTATAAAGCTGGTATGAAGCTTGGTATTGCACGCAGGGGGGTTGGGAGTTGAGATCATTAAGGCATCGTGGAGAGACAAGAGATGAGAGTTTTAATGGGTTCTCTTCTGACAAATTGATGGTGAATTATGGGCATGGATAATAGTATGCATTCAGGAATATTAAGAAATACAGATAACAAAGAGAGAGGGGGAGAGAGAGAGAAAGATAGAGAGAAAGAGAGAGAGCTAGAGAGAGAGAGAGAGAGAGAGAGAGAGATAGAGAGTGTAAGAGAGAGAGGAAGAGAAAGGAGAAATAGAGATGTAGAGAGAAAGAGAGAGAAAGAGAGAGAGACAGATAAGGAGGGGAAAAAGAAGAAAAACAACAACAACCAACAATAAGATGGAGAAGAAGAAGTAGAACACGAGGCAGAAGGGGAGAAGAAAAGAAGAAGCAGAAAAACAAACAAAGGAATAAAGATAAATTTCATAAAATCTCAACACAAGGATGACATGGTTGTGTCATGTGACTGACGTTAGTCAAAATCAATGAAGAAAACTTCCCTGTGATATTCCATTAATAAAAATAATCATCCTACCACTAGGAGTGGGAATGGTTTGAAAACAACATAATTCAGGCTATATGTCATTTAGTCTTCTGGGGATATGTCTTCAAATGTTCACATTAAGGAGAAGGAGGAGATTGAAAACTCTCCGGACCCATGCCCTGTTTTATTTATCCTGTGGCTATTACCATGAGTATTAGTCAATAATTGAAATGAGAGAGATATAAACGGCAGAAATACATTAAGAAAAATTTGTGTTCTGTTGAAAGTAGGCTAATGATTTTTTATTAGCTGCGCGTCATCCCCAAATCATAATTGGCCAAAATGAAGAGGAGTGGGTCTGGAGAGCTCAGGAAATATTGAAGAATAGTAAAGAGAATCAACATTGAAGTGTTAGGTGGTAATACAGGATTGTTTGCACAGTCAATACTGCCTTCATGACAAACAGAGAATGACAGAACCGACTAATATACCTTCATCTTATGTATGAAACATAATGAAGATATCCTTTCTTAAGAACATATGATTGTAAGATAGATAGATGCCTCCATATAACTTGACAAGTTACCATCGTTGTTATCATCAACTATTTTTTATACAGAGAGGTCTTACGAGGTAGCATAGATAATACTATTGATATCAATTGTTTTTAACAAATCCAACAGGCACCACCACCACACTCTATTAGCCCATAGTCCTTAGAAAGTCATTACCACAACTATTGTGATAGAAACATCATCACATCAGATACCATTACTACCATTACCCTTGCTGCAAACAACAAAATAACTTCACGCCGTGTATAGACAAGATTAATTTCCAGTCTCCATAGAACAATGTCTATTGTAGTTTTTATATTTATTCCAGTATTATGAGAAGTTTAAAAAGGTGCCTGGCTGGAACGCTACCTTGGGAGTGGAGATGGTGCACACATTGCATGTGGGCAAACCTGAATCTGATGACTGGGGCAAACACATATCTATTAAGCACTTGCAGACTCTGTTGATGTATTAGGTGCTTTAGCACCTTATTATAGCAGCTCAGCTACAGCGGGGGTAATAATATGATACCTTATATTAAAGGTAAAGACCAGTATTGGAAACACCCCAATTTCAAAAAATGAAATGGAAGCTCTCATTACCAATCATGTGAAAGAATATGTTTTGACTAATACATGGTGATAAAAAATTTGCCGGGGAAACCGCCTACTAATTCATATATTTGGAAAATTGGTTTTTCTCATGGTCTGTGAGAGATACAGGGTAGACCCATATACATCTTTCTGTGTATAGTGCTTGTAACTTTACGAAGAATGGGCCAAATTTCTTATCATTTTGATGATTCCAGAACCTTGCAGATGCTTGAGGCAAGATGATCAACCTTTTCTGATTGATTCCACAACGTTTCTTTCACAATGCAATCGCATGACCATAACTGTTCTTTACCTTTAAGCGCAGTAGAGCATATTCATATAGTAGCTGCGCTATATGAATTGACCTATTAATATTATTATTTATAACTCTTGTTAGCATGTCCATTGCTCAAAGCAGTTGTTTATACATCATATTCAAATCCATCTGCCAGCACATGATCCTAAGTACTCAATCAAAAACATGAATTATAGATTCAAAGCACAACCATGTACCTAAATAGAAGATATAGTTTCCTTTAGCAAAAATGATTAATAACAGATTGAATTACTTATGCTTCTGGGTATAGGACATTTTCCTAGCAGTGAAACTGTTTCAACATTATCATTACATTTCCCTCCTTATATAGGATAGTTTAAAGAATAAATGTAGCCAACTTTCAAATAGTTATTCCTGATAACATGTGACTATCTGTGATAAACAGTAGAACAAAACAAATGACCTTTCAGTGACAAGCTCCAATGTGAGATTCTTAAATGAAAAACAAAATATTTATCCTTCTTTTTTCAATGGGATTAAATTATATAAATGTAATAAACTTGTTCATGCTATAATGAATATATGAATAGAGTAACTAGTAACACTTTTTTTCCAATGAAATTTGATTATTGTGTACATCTTCTTGACTTAACAAAGATGAGCTTTAATAGCATCATTATGCATATTCAACATAAACACACATGTAAATTATATTTTCTCTTCATCATTCCATCTCTCCTCCATCCTTGAACATGTTTGTATTCAGAACTAGATTGCAAATGCCCTTAGCTTTCAATGTGACATAGAAACTGAATCGTAGGACCATTTCCTTCAGAGACATCAATTCAATGCTTGGATTCTATTTCTTTCAAAAACCATTTAGGATAATAAAAATTAGGGGAACATAGAGTTTGAATGTCTTAGTCCTCAATTGAAAAATAAGGAATGCCCATGATAACCTGTTCTGCAGGCTCTTACATAAAATGAATTTGGTTGATTTCTTATGGTTGAATGTGCTTAGGAACAATGAACTTGATGATGATGATGATGATAATGATAATGATTCATCTTATTATTCATCCTATACTTAATTCTTTCCTCATTTTTTTTTCTTTCTTCTCTCTGTTCCATTTACTATTTTTGTTCTTTCCTATAAACTTTCTGTTATATAAAAATGTAATTTTCATAATAATATCTATAATGTTCTCTCTGTAACTGTGTTAATTTATTATGGGCGTTCCCAACTCAAGCTATGCTTTCCGGGTTTTCGCCTCCTTCCGTATCTGAATTATTTACTGTATACTCTATGTTGAAATAATTGTTACATATATCATGTATATATAAATTGTGTTTCATATTGTTCTGTTGAGAAGGAAATCAATGTTAATAAATACAAATACAATTTGAGTGCTAGTAAAGCGTGCACAAAAAGGGAGAACGGCATATTTACCTACAATATTACGATGCAGATAGTTAGTACTTTCGTCAATGAATCATCTCACTTTTTTTAGACACCCTGTATATGATGAATTTCTGTGAGCTTTTGTTTTGCAACCATTTCAAATGTGACACTGTGGTCTCATTAAGGTAGAGATAGTGAGTCTATGACCTGCTTTTTGATGTAAGTGGTTTGTTTTTCTGATGAAATGATTTAAATGAAGAGATAAAGGAATATACATGTATATATGTGGCATATCTTGAGACGTCCCACTCGGTCCTAATTGAAAGTGTGCTTACAAGTGCACCATGGGACCTTGATTAAACAAAGGAAATACTCACACAAAAACAAAGCCGTACCCCACAGCGCCACTGAAAGATTGAAATGAAAAATACTTGAGCGGGATTGCTGGGGCTTTCTCATCATCATAATAACGGCAAGTGTTCCCGCGAGGAATTGATAGACACAGGCATGAAGGGATGGCGATGTGCTAGAAACACAAGAGAGAGAGAGAGAGAGAGAGAGAGAGAGAGAGAGAGAGGGAGAGATGGGGAAAGCGAGAGAGGGGGAAAGAGGGAGGAGAAAATAAGAGACAGAGAGGGACTCAGAGAGAGAAAGAGAGACAGTGTGTGTATGTGTGTGTGTTTGTGATAGATAAAGAGAGAGAGAGAGAGAGAGAGAGAGAGAGACATAGGAAATTGGGGGTTGGCGGGGAGGGGGGGGGATGTACATGTTTGACAATGCGAGTGGGAATTAGGGAGTTTTTATTGGTTGCATTGGTCAATCCCAGCCATTGAAGTGATTTATGGAGATTATCAAAATAGCCATATTCTACTTTTTTATTATTGGGATGACAAAAAAGATGATTAATTGGAAGAATCAAGTGAAAGATCATAATAAAAAAGAACAACGTTTGAGCAGAAATATCTCAACAAGTTATAGATATAGGTGGTGAGAAAATGTTCAAATCAGATGTATCAAGTATAAAAGTGAATGGATGTTGATAGAGAAAAAGAAAATACAGACAGAAAAGACTAAAAGGGCACAAATATAGGAAGGAAGAGAGAGAAACAGGATGGCTGGATGTAAATAATATATAAGATTCAAGTGAACTTAAGGTCATATGGATAGTTAAAATGAAAACATCAAGGAAGGAAACTTCATCAATTCTCTGACAGAAAGAGAGAAAAAAAATCAACTTGAGAAATAGAATGACACATCTGCTCCAATATCCTGTAAATTAGACTGGCAGTAAATATAATGTAATGCTAGTTCACACTTGGGGCTTAAAGATTATGGAGAAGAACTATTTTAAACTTTTCTTTTTGATTCATTCATTCATTAGGAGAGGTGAGATGAATCATATTCTGCCTGTTCAGATCCAGAAAGGCATTACCTCTGTACCAAAGTATAACTATTCCCTCTGTACTAAAGTATAACTATTCTGTTTTTTATTTTTGAAATGCAAAGCGCCTTGAGCATGCTCATGTAAAGGCGCTATATAAATAATTAATATGTATGTATGTATGTATGTAAGTTAACTCCTTTCCGGCTCCACACAAAGGATATGTATGGACCACTTCCTCTAAACATGGCATACAATCAATTATGAAACGTTGATTATCTTTAGCTATTTGTTGGCTCCATGTACCAAATGTATTATTATTTTCATGCTGAAATACAATTAAACAAAAATGTTGGTTATAGAGTAGATAAAATGAAATGAAATGAATGAATGAATGAATATTACTTGGTACAGGCTGCACCATGTATATGAAAATGATGTCCTTTGTCCATGATACATTGCTCTCCAGGGTGGTCAACTCCTTATAAAGTTTGCCAACCCCTATATCAAGGTGTATGGCGAACCTAGAAGGTTTAGTCAGTCCTGTGTTGAGGGACTCACACAGTGGATTAAGGTTAATCCTAGTCTTGTGATGGAGGAAGGAAACTCAACAGGAAAGACAGCTTGGAACAGCCCAGGTCAAAGACATCTTAGGAATTATTGATAACTAAATATGACATTCTTGAATCATCACCACCTGTGCATGTTCCCTCGGTAGCAGATCTATAAAAAATCCAACAGGCACCACCACCACACTCTATTAGCCCATAGTCGTAAAGGTTAAAGAGAATATGTCCACATCTTCAGCTGATAGTAATCAAGGGGGATAGGGATTGTAAAGGAGTTCAACGGGGATGTAAGGGGTGCATGGTTTGGTAAAGGAGTTAAGTTAAGGGGGTGCAAAGGGGTATAACATGGTAAGGGTTCTAGAGAGTGTATTCAAATCTTTAGCTGATATGGGATGTTAAGGGGTGTGCAAAGAATCATAAAAGAGTGTAATAGGGGTATGCAGAATAGGGGCTTGGGATTGAGTAATGTTATTTGAATTTTGAGCTGATTCGGGTAGAAGGGGAGTAAAATGGATCTTTCAGAAGTTTGATGGGAGTGTAGGGGTGCAGGGTCTAATGGGGGGGTGGGGCGTAATGGGGTGTGGGAATTGAAGAGAAAATAAAGGGGAAAGCAAAGAGTGAAGACATTGTTGGTGAAACTAAAGGTGTGTAGGGGATGATTGGAGGGATGAAGGGAGAGGAAACACAAAGGGGGTATAGGACTTAATGTTGGTGGTAGGGGTTGAGTGGAAGGGGTAGAGTGCTGGAATAGGGTCTAAAAACAGGTGTGGGGCCAGTGTAGGAGTGTCATTGAAGACAAATTAGAAGAAAGGGGGATTAGAAGCTTGAGGCAGTTGGAATAAGTTCTTCTATTTTCACTACTTCTTCTGGATCAGTTGCTTTCATCACCACAACCTTTGATACTGCTTCAACTACTCCTAAAAATAATCATATTCAAAAATAAAAACAAGTAATTGTTTTAAAAAAAGCAATAACGATGACGATAACGATATTAATTATTAAAATAATAATACCACAATTATGAAAATAATTACAATAAAAATTACAAATATTACTGCTACTGCTAAGAGTTATATCACTACGAAGATGAATAAAGAAGTATTTAATAGGACTTGACATGACCGTAGGCAAATCTTCTACATTCCTTGCTTCAACTATTCCAACGCCTCTAGGCTATACAACCAGTCTACTCATTCACCAGGTACCAACTATGAAGATCTAAGTCATTCTACCACAGTCAAAGTTAAAGGTACTATTTGAAATGTTGATATTCTTATGAAAGTAGTTGTAATTTTTGTAGTTTATAATGAGAAAAGCTGTTAACATCAACCAAAGGCTGAACATATTTTGTAGCTTGCATACAACTCATTAGGCTCTGTACAGTATGACTTACTTTTCTACAGCGCTTCTACTCCAAAAAGTCAATAACACTATTAATTTGTAAAATGTTTGACTTGTGAGAAATTTGACTTAGAAGGTATAAATAATGCATGTTTTAAATAGTTTGGTCCAAGATTGAATTGATTTGTGCAACTTTGATTTTTGCAGAGTTAACTATATATCCCTTTAATGCCAAAACTATTGCATATTGAGAATTATTGACCTCCAGATATCCTGATGTAAATGCTTAATATATGTGTTCATACTCATCATAGAAACTAGATATCACTTTTAAGTGTCTAATGAGTTTTATTATTCCAGCTTATTCACTTACAAGTCATTTAACGATAATGACAAGGATAAACCTTTCATTCAAGTTGGTTTCTGTCAGCAGAAGCAGATTGCATTACATATAATTATTTACATGATAGACATGCACATGGCAGTCTTTGAAGCCAGACTTCTCTAGATTGAAATTAATATTTATTTTCAAGATATATTAAATGCTCTAAAGTTTCTTCATTATTGCTGAAAGTATGATGTAGCTGTTTGGTGTGATCTTGGGGTATAGAACATGACTATCTATCAAATAATAAATACCTTCTTCAGTCAAAGACCTTCATCTCTAGGTGGTTTTTGTTTTAAATGCATAATGTGATGTAATTTGAACCATTAATTTTATTTTGTTGAGCTCCACAAGGGCAAAAACAGAATAAGCAAATGATTCAATTCCAATTGACATGTAACAATGGATATCAAATGTCTGTCTGTTTTGGGACATGAATCGCTGGTTCAATTAAGAAAAGGTTTGGTCAGTAATACATCATGCTGGTCCTAGTGTTCTATTGAATAGATAAAAACCAGTGAGGCTTAAATCGTACAAAAAATTTTGTCTTCTGCTTGAAAATAGCCACATCCCAGATCTTATAGTCAGGTATCTAGAGAGGTATAATATGAAAAGCATTCAGATGAACAGCAAGGTTAGGTTTACCCAAATGCAGCTCTACCATATGCCAATGATACACTAAAGCTAGAGCAAGGATTAAGCCTGCAAACTACCAACCCCCTACTATAGCCAGCCGTACTACTTCAATTAACCTGCTCATGTCTATCTCTATGTGAGACTAGCAGACTCAGGCAAATTACACCGCCACGACATCTTAAGATGATGCTGCGTGGGGGACGTGCTCGACAGAGAGAATTTGAAACACGCGCGGGCGGTAGACGACTTTGACAAATACTTCTGGAGTGCAGTTAACTGGAGTGTATAAAGCTGGTATGAAGCTTGGTATTGCACGCAGGGGGGTTGGGAGTTGAGATCATTAAGGCATCGTGGAGAGACAAGAGATGAGAGTTTTAATGGGTTCTCTTCTGACAAATTGATGGTGAATTATGGGCATGGATAATAGTATGCATTCAGGAATATTAAGAAATACAGATAACAAAGAGAGAGGGGGAGAGAGAGAGAAAGAGAAAGAGAAGCAGGAACAGAAAAAGAAACAGAAAGAGAGAGAGAGAGAGAGAGAGAGAGAGAGAGAGTGATATAGAAGATCCATGATAAGTAAACATTGCTAAAATAATGAATAAAGTATTAATAAAAAAAACACTGTATCCTTTTTGCAACAGAATACAAGAAAGCATCCATGTATACAATTCAAGAGAGAAACATATCTGAATATTCTGTAAATGTGTAAACTAATTAAATTCTACTAGAATGTTTGATGGGCTGGCTTAAAGATTCCAATTAAAAGTAAGATTTGATTGATGAACCTGAACCATCATCTCAATAAATTTTTGCAGAGTTTAGCAATAAGACATATGAGGAATACGGTAATATAATTTTGATGATAACATACAATGTTTCTCTTTTATGAACTCTGTAAGTTTACAGGAAGTTTAAATTGTGAAAACGAAGTAATTATTTATTTCCAAATAAAAAGGTACTTGTAGATATTTTTAAAAATGCAATTTGCTCTTCGTCTAAGTGTTATCCATTGAAAATTGTTTAAGAAAGCAATCAATGATATGTTCCTGGGCATGCTTAAAATCAGAATGAAGCAAAGTAATACTTAAGTTTGTATCACTTTAATGTCAGAAAGTTCCTTTAGTTTTTCATATTCCAGGATACTAAACTAACACTTTATTTATTTTGTAAGGCTTACATCCATCAATTTAAGTAGAACCAAAGCAGAAATTGTGATCTCAATGTCAGACAATGTCAGATTCTTTTTTTCTTTCTTTCTTCATGTTTGATAACTCAACCAAGATGCATACCATGCATAATATTCTGGGATACAAAACTAAAACATTTTTTAAAATATTGTATAGCCAGAAGGGTATTAACTTTGAGTTAAAGTATACTTTGAGTTAAAGTTAATGTTTTTCAGGATTCAAACAAGATTTGTCTGGTTGACATTCTTTTTTGTCCCTATTTTAAAGTAGGAATACATTTTAGTAAGAGTTTTCTTCACTACTACAGATCTTCAAGTAAACATACCTAAAAAACACATTTCAATTAAAATGATGCTGGCTTAAACAGTACATTTCCTGGTAAAAGCAAATCTAACTTTACTTGAATACATACCTATGATGTAGTTGTAGTGCAGTAAGAAATAATCCAAAATATTTTCCATTAATGTTACAAGATTACCTGGACCCTTTCAACACATGCATTACAGTAGACGTATGAAAGCAACTGAACATGTCTAGAAATTTTCCTAATCTTTTATACTGATCTGAAAAGTTAATGGCATAAAAGCTTTATTATAAATCATACATCAATCAAATATTATATTAATTTTATCAGAACTGTCATTAACGATTTGACAGGTTTTTGCAAGGGCCCCAGAAGGCTTTGAATTTCTCGCAATCTGTTACTTGATAAAAATGCTTTCATAGTGAAGTACTAGCAGCGGTGGTGTTGAAACCACGGCAACCTTAGCGGCTATTGTATCGCATCCAAGCAGACATAATACTTCACGACAAATCAAGCAAAAATGAGTGAGTTTTCTGAAAAGACGAATTCTGATTTATACAATTGGTTGATATTGGTTAAACAGGCATACTTACTTCGGTGGTTAATTGAGAAATGTTATTGGATTTGGTGAGAGAAAATTACTCAGATTGTGCAATTTATGTCAGATTGACAGCTTTGGGAATACAAGCCAACAATTGTGTTTCCTTTCTTATCCAAAGATGTTATCAAGCTTTTAAAGCAGTGCTTTGAATAAGATAAAGATGTTTATCTATCTGTGCTTCATGTAAAGGCTGAGTTTCATGTGAAAGGTTGTAAGAATGAATGGAAATAACATTCTTTTGTTAGAAATTTGAATAGAAATATACATTATATTTGATATTTATTCAATTTCTGGACTCAAAGGAAGAGTAGTTTTGTGATATCAACAAAGCTGAGTGGGCTACAGCGATTCACTATATTCTTGATTTGTATATGCACTTTTATATTTTGTTTGTATTATTTTTATATTGTGATGTTGAAAATAAATACTATACTATACTAATAAAACTCTCATTGTTGTTCAAAGTGTCGAACAACTATGTTGCATTTTTATTTCATGCTTTGAGTTCAAGAATGTCTAGTTTACACATCTCTTTGATGCATTAAGAAAACAATATAATCTAAGATATTAGCCATTAATGATTTACTACTACTTAATGTAAATTGTATTGTGATGATATTTTACCCCCCAAATCCCAGTTTACAAATATTTTTTCCATATTTATTCCATAAACAACATTGGGTGTATAAAATGTAATCTAGATCAAACTGTTTGGAAATAGGAAAGAAAATATCCTGTTCAGCTTTTTTAAAAGGCATTACTAAAAATGAAAATGACAGAGGATGAACTAAGTCTTCACATATTGCATTGATATCTTCACTCTAACATTTGCCGGCTCATCACTACTAATTCTCTCCCATAGTTTAATTTATCTGACAAACACAATTCAAATTGAGCTAAGATGTAGGACTGTCAGTGCTAATTTGGAGAGTAACTTGCTCTAATACACCAAGTGACATTAGTCTGTATCTCCCTGGGTGTAGGACTAAAATAAAAGCGTGAAGGGGCAACATTATTCACTGCTCTATTTAACAAGGATTACATAATGCTGTATGCAATCAATCAATCTAAATGAAGAGACTAGCTACTCCCTAATATCATGCTTGTTTCCTGCCTGTCTTTATTACAATCTGATTCAGTGGTGAAGCCATCACAGCTTAAACCCTTACCCCCAAGCATACATCCTATTAATTGATTAACATGCTCCTGCATCCAGCTCTGCAGCTTGTTATAAGAGGTTTAAATCCTTCCAAAGTCAATGAGTACACT
>BEXV01000372.1:31138-48571 GCA_003118195.1 Hemicentrotus pulcherrimus | reverse complement strand
GGGGGGGGGGGGTCACACAAGCTAATGGTCAAAATAAAATCAGAGATTTTTCCACATCACATATTTGTCTTATTTCAGTGTTAATTTCTCTCTAAAATAAACAACAAGTACATATAACCTATGTCTCAAGTGTGTCAAGAAACAATAATGCTTGTCACCACCTGGTTATTAATAAATCATTTATCAAAAAAAAATACATAATTGATTACTGAAATGACAAATGTTTATTTTAAAAACGATTAATTTACTGTTGTAAGACCCTGTTTATAAAAATGACAGACTGTGTGAGAAGGTAAAGATAAAAAAAAAAGGAAAATCCTCTTGATAAAACCGGTGGGAGATTTGAGAATAAATCATACTCTAGGTGAAGTCTTTCATATGAAGTCTACTTGATAAGTACTCAGAGATGAATAAATTCTACTCTCTAAACAGCTTTCTAAGAAATAGAACTCATAAAAGATAATATGAAAGTATCCTTGCAGTGCTATCAATAATAACACATTTCATACTTAATACTTCAAAAGAAAACAGATGACTGTTTTGGTTTCTACGCAAGATCCCCCGATCTGTCAGGCTTTTTCTCTCTTGGTGACTATAAATTGGATCTGAGCTTATATGCCTGTTTTCTGGAAGCAATATCCGACCCATAAAGACTATTTCAGTGTTTTTAGGAAGTATTTTCAAGCTTTCTGAGTTTCTAATACAATCATTTGTTAGTGTCATAATTGTTTCTGTATTCCCCTCATCATTTCATTTTATTTGCATAGTAACATTTTGATATTATTATTTTACATTTGTTTACATTGTATTCTGAAATGCAAAAAAAGTCATCATCTTAACAAAACAAAAAAATGCAGAGAAAACACCTTTTCTTGTCACTGGTAATGTGTGGTTTAAAAACAAGATATTATTGATGTTGATAATAATACTACAAATAAAATATAAGGTATGACCTAAGTTAGGGTTACTATTGATGTTTAAATACTGTTATTTTTGATGTATGAGGATGGAATGGTGATCATATTATCAGAGGATGAAGCTGCTAATCAGTTATCTTTCTACTGGAATACGTCTGATGATAAGTATATGATGATCTCATATGGTATGTCAATCAGTATACATTCCATGAGACTGGAGTCTAGCTTCCATTCAGCCAGACGGATACACGTCTACCATGAGCTAACAGTCATCATTCCTACACCATCCCATCCCATACCCAGCCCGCTAAACGTAGCATCATCCATCCTCCCTCTCATCCATCCCCTCATCATGCTCGTACCAGGGCTGGCTGGCTGACTGCAGTCAGGAGGAGGCCAATAAGCCTGCCTGCCTGCTGCCTGTGTGTAGCAGATACACCAGCACGCTGTAGCGGGTAGTTAGTAGCAGACTTGCGTTGTCAGTAGCTGCAAGTGTTATTTAGCGCGTCGTAGTCCAGCAGCTCCCTTGCTGGCTGGCTTGCTTGCTTGCTTGCTTGCTTGCTTGCTGGCTGGCTGGCTGGCTGGCTGGCTGGCGTGGTGATGTATTTGATATGATTTGTGGTGTCATGTGAGATGAGGTTTGCCCGCTAGTAATGTGGCTTGAAGGCGTACAATAGGAGACCTTTCCTACTACTTAAACACAGAGGTGCAAACCAATTCAACACAGGCAATAGAAATTGGTCAATTTCTTTTTTGTATGGGAGCAGAAAATCTATAACAATTTAGAGCAATTACAGCAGGCGTAATTTCATTGTTATTAGACTAATTTGAGGTAATTTTGCTGTCCCATTTTGGAGCAATGATTCATTGGATAAAGAAATGACATTGTTACAAAGAGAACAGGCTACAGACTTGAAATACAACCGATGTGGCACTATTCAGTTTAATACAGTTGTCACTATAGCTTTTGCATTTGAGTATTCAAATTCTTTCTCAAATCTATCGCAAATCTCTCATCTATCTCTCCATTCAGAATCAAACTTATTAATTAGATGTTTATCTTTGACTTCACATGTATTCCTAATCTATGCTTATGTTAAAGACACTCTTATTCCTTGATCTGGCTTAATGAGAAAAAAAAGTCTGAGAATGTATAAATTTGGTGTCAAAAATTTCAAGGTAATCCTGGGATGAGGGTTTTACCATTGTAATATACCAGAAACTTGTTCTCTGCATAAACTGATGAAGGAAATGAATAGATTATAAATTCAAATGTCAAAATATATGAATGAAGTCTGATTCTTACATGAGAAGAAAATGGAAACAAGAAGAAATTTAGATACAATAAAAGTAATAAGCTTCATTTCATTCTCTACATGAATTTCTTGTAGTTTTACACAAACTGTATTATTTTTTCTAAATATCATCAAATCTTTGAAAAGATACTAATGATTCTAAATATCATCAACCTAAATCAAGATTAAGAGAGATTTAAAGAATTGTGATAGGAAAAAAAAGGAAGAGTGACAGAGAGATTAAGAGAGAAAAAAAGAAAGTTACCTAATCTAACAATGACTCACACATGAAAATAGAAAAGAAAATAAATTACAATTCCTAACCATCATTTTGTCTGGGATTTGGAAAAGGACAAACAAATAGAGAGAGATAGAGAGATAGAGAAATAGAGAGAGAGAGAGAGAGAGAGAGAGAGATTGAGGGGGTGTATGTAAAAGGAAAAAACATAATAAACTAGGAAATATATTAGAAAGTGTGAGATGTCATAGCTATCAGTAGCTAGTGAAGAGGCATAATGTTCTGAACTAAATCCATGTGTATGCTAATTGGATAGAATAAACATTACAGATACAGGTTTTTGTGAATGTTTAAATTCTTCTTATCTTCATCTCTTTGTTTTTTTGTTTTTGTTTTTACTTCTCTGAACTTATAAATACCCACACTGTAAATCAATAGTTACTAAAAGCAGTTTCCTCAGAAACCACTGTGTTGGCAGTTATATTCGCACAAGTATAATAGTCTTGTATGCATAGCCCTTGAATATTTCATGAGGCGGTGGAGAGAAAAGCAATGAGCGATGAGCGAGAAATAACTAGAAATACCTCGGCCTGAAAGCAAGGTGAGAATATGCAAAGCTAACCACTTCTCCACAATTCTTCTTCCATTGTCTTTTGTCTCAAGAATTAACAGTATTGTCTTGATTAGCTGAAGAATGGGGGAAGAACAAGAATAAATTGAGATGTCTCTTCATCAGTTTCTGGCTCGTTGGTTTGATGAAATTTCTGGCTGGCTGCATCCAAACTCCATGATTCATCCATTTTGTGTCTTTCCAGGCAAAAAGAACTCTCACTCTTGTTTGCTTGGTGGACACTTGGAACCAAGAAAGGGAAGTAGAGAGAGCAGTCAGGGGGAAGATGGAATGAGAGTACAAAAGAAATAAAGAAAAGAGGGAAATAGACAGAGAATGAAAATACAAAGAGATGAAGAGAATGGAAGTTAACAATATAAGTCTATTTTTACAAAATACCACAGAAAAAAAGATGAACATCAAAAAAAGTACAATTCGGTTTCATACATTAAGAATTGTCAATGACATGTGGAGAGGAGACAGCATTGAAAACAGTTACAAAATAGCCCAAAATCCCTAGAAATACAAGCTTCCTTTTCCTTTCAAAAATCCACCAGACTATGTGTGCTTGAATAATGATTAACTTGCTTCAAGGATGAAACCTTATAAATAAAAGAGAATGTAACAACAGCATGCAGGTACGTGGCTGCCTTGCCTGCCCACTTAATACACTCTTCCGTTTTATTTGAAAGATAGAAACCATTCTTGTCTATCCTTACCTACCTATTAATCAAGTCCATAGTGCTAACAGCTTTCTGTTTAAGTGAGTGCAAGGCTTTAAGAACATCCTCAACAAGCAACATTTATAAAAAGAAGGAACATTTTAAGATTCGCATGCTGAGACAAATTAGATTTGAAGGACTTAACACCTCATTGTCTGAGGAAAAAGAAGAGACAAGAAACCGTAGAAAGAAACATTAATATTGTGAGAAAAAACACATCAGATAGGACAGTGTCACAGTATAGAGGTTATGTATGATAAACAGCAGCCTAATTATGTTCTTTAGTTTTTCTTTATGAAGATATTGATTGTAAAATGGAATGATGAATATGGTATGCCAGTTAGGCAGCTTCATGAACGGGAAATATATCTTTTATTTTGCATGATACTTGTGATGTGAAATGATCAGAAAAAGCAGCTTAGAAAATTATGGATAATAACAGGCATTAGAATTGTCTACTACTACTGCTACTGCTACTACTACTATTATTACTACTATTACTACTTCTACTACTACACCTACTTCTTCTACTACTACTACTACTACTACTACTACTACTACTACTACTACTACTACTACTACGACTACTACAACTCCTACTACTACTACTTCTATTACTACTACTACTACTACTACTACTACTACTACTACTACTCTATCACTACTATTACTACACATACTACCACTTCTCTAGCCAGTAATGCTTTAATTTGTTACTCAAGATCATTTAGTGGGGTACTTGAATGTAACATGAACCACAAAATTGGCTGGTTGAATTTTAAGAAAAGAAAAGGGTGAAAAAAAATCACCATATATATATATAATGAGAAAGAAAGTGAACCACCTGCTCTCAATTATTACCCTAAACTTAAAAGAAAAAAAGAATTGTTATGACTAGCCAGTGAATGAAAATTGTTAGTATCATATTTATGTAACATTAGTATGTAGCGTTTCCTGAAAGACTGTGATACTAATGGGTCCTTGGGCTCTGAAACTCAGCCTGCCTGCCTACCTGCCTTGAGACTGGTTTAGTGCTAGAAGCAGAGAGAGAGAGAGAGAGAGAGAGAGAGGCGAGAGCTATCACGGAATAGCTTGTAACATAAATAGCCAACTGTTTACTACTAGGTAGGGCAGATGAGATGCAGCTAACTCTCACACTAATCTCCACCTTTCACTCGCAATTCCACATTTAATTCATCTTAATTTATTTAATGGCCGCTGCTGATTGTAGTCCAGACCTATTGTTTACGACATCCTCCTCGCCGAAAGAGGTCTCTCCGTGACTCGCCACCGCTCCAGATTCCCTGGAAATTTACGGTAATGTTCTGCCCGCCTCTGAGCTAGCTCCATCATTCTCTTCATTCATGTTAAGCACGGGTAGTATGTCAATGCAGTGATTTTATGGACATCTCCTCATACTTTTGATCATGTTAACGGTTTAAGACAACATTTCTCGCCTTGCCATGATTTGCACTCTAGTTAATTGATTAAAATCCAGAATATACACCTTGTAGGAGATCAACCATACACTTAAAGGAAATCCTTATCTTCTAGCTCCTATAAAAAAAGCTTTTGAACCAGAAAATTTGTCGGTTATTATTTCTTTTTTGTTCTGAATATGGTTATATAAATGAAAATGATAAAATATACATTTACATTATATAAAGATAATGAAATATTAGTAAGTTTGGTCATTTTTATTTTCAGGAATTCCCTACATTTCAATATTAGTTTGAATTTCTTTTTTTTTAAAGAGATCAATAAAGTAATAAAAAGAAGTCTAAATAAAACCTAAAATAGGGGGGACATTATAGGCCCCCAGTACTATAACCATATAGTGACCCCCAGAAAATGATAACGGTGAGTTGGTAATGTATGATACACGGCTTTTAAAGATGAGAACATCAAATCAAGATCTATGCCATTGGCATTAATCAAGGCATGTGTAGACAGAATAAACAGTGATAAAAAGCACAGTTACTGGTATTCAAAATGAATTATAGGCTTACTTCTTCTCTAGGGTTTTGTGTTTCAAATCTTTAACAAAAAACAAAAAAACATCTCCATTTCCCTCATCTAATAGATAAAAAACTCCAGGATGAGGTGACAATCTTTTCCAAATGTGTTCGTTTATAGAGCAAGAAGAGTTTCCAACTAATATCATTTTCAAAGGGTCCACCCCCCCCCCTCCTCTCTCTCTCTCTCTCTCTCTCTCTCTCTTCCAATTTTCTTTATATTTTTCTAATTGATAAATCCATTTAAAAAAATCGTCTGTTCAGTTTAATGACACAAGATGTGCTGGTAACCTGTCTGGAAAAGGGTATCCTTTCAAGGTAGAAGATCATTGTGAGGAAATGGTGCTAAAATATGCACAAAAAAACACCATGTATATCATCAGATATTCTAAATATGAATGTTCACCAGCTCATATGATACATATATTTCTCCTTTGAACATATGCGACAATGAAATTCAAATTAGTTTGGTTACTTGTTATCTTTGACCTTTCCGATAGTGTCTAATTTATTTAGAAAATAACACTTGAATACTCTCGGGTTTGTCCTGATTTGCATTTGGTAAAAGAGGGAAAGAAAATAAGGTCAAACAATTTTGATGAATCATCATTTTTCTCCAAATTCTGGTGAATTTAGTAGAGTCATACTGATCTCCCTATAGGGATACCTGTAGTAGCAACTAAACCCATGAATGAGAGAAACTGTGAAGTCAGTGCTTTGGACGGTTACACTGAATATATTAAGAAAATGACCATCACTTATTCACTGACCACCATACATATTTCACCATTTGACCCTTTGTAAGTATCCCCTTGGACTGAGGATCACCATCATCCTCATTATCAAAGATAAGGTCTTAAATGGAAGAGATTACTAGTATATTAAAGTATAAGTATAGTATAAGCATATTATGGCTTCAGATACTAAGCCTAAATGACCAGCATTTATTTACTGACCAGTATACTTTCCTCTCAGCTTTGCTTTTGAATAATTTCCCACTGGACATTCAATACTACCACCAGAGATTGATCCATATCCTACATAAGAAGGTAAAGTCAGTTTACTTTTTGTTCCTTCTTATTTAAGCAGAACAGGATTATGAAAATCGAGTTGACACACTTCCCTTCCATCAGATCTTGCAGGTTTATCCTTTATACTTTATGTTTCATGTGAGACAGTATTCATTAAATATCCCAGACACAAGCTTATGCCCTAATCTCACTTTTTACAACATATAATTTATGCTTCACCTATCTCTTTTTTCATTTCTAAGTAGGCTAACATATTCCACTGAAAGCCTAGAGTTCAGGCCCTATCTGTGTCTTATAGCAGACAAAACTCTGTAAGTTTATATATTGTCTGTTTGGACCAAGAGTGGCGTAACTTGTATTATTCTACACAGAGTTAATACCCTTCAAGCTCTACACAGACAATATATCAGCCAGTATAAGACATTCTTTGGTATGCTTTAAAAACAGGCTAATGTTTCCTTAAATATTATTTCATAACNCTACCCCATCTTTAATATTGGTTTGATGTATTTAGGATTACAAAAAAAAAATAACAATCTCATCTTTGCAATAAAATTCTATCGCCTTGACCATCCAATCAAATATTAATTGTCCAAGCCTCGATGTCCAGCTGTAGCCGAGCTCAGTCAATTATTTAAAGCTGCATTCCTCAGTAACTAGCTCTTTAGACACTCAAGGCTAAAAAGGTCAAAATATGGCTCTTTAATTTATTAGAATTAAGGTAGAATGGACGATAAGATTGCTTATTAGATGACAGCAAATATCCCTCAATATTTTTATTCTTTATCAATCCTCTTGTACTGTAAAACCATAGTACCAGTTTAACTAGTCTGAAGAGAAATAAATACAAAGTGTTTAGAAAAGGTGATTAAAACAATACTTTTATTGCAAAAATTATCATTTGAAAATACAAATAAAGCTTTTTCCTTTAATTTTCTCAGCTTGGAGATACAACGAGACTTGTATAGGTAGTTTGGTGGTGGCTTAGTAGACGCTTGCCTTGCTTGATGCCGACAGACCACGGGACATCCACACTTAGTCTAATCGCCTTCACACGTCGCTAGGCAATTTGGGGGGAAATTGATTGGTTTTTCATAATGAAAAAGGAAGCAATATACCAGCAGATCAAATGGTTCCTTTTTGTGCTATGAAGAATGGAACTATCATGCAGTCCTCTACACAATTATAAAAGAGATTTGAAAAAATGAGCTAGAAATATTTGAATTGAATTGATTTGATTTGACAATCACCAATATAAGGGATGCATGAATCTCCTAAATGATTGGAATATTGCTATTTATTCAGCATCATATAGATACAATGAAGTAAGTTGAAGATTGCTCAGAATTGTAAGAATAACCCGTTTCTATTGATAAGATACAATTAGGAAAATAAATAAATAAAACAAAATAATTATGAAACTTCATAGTCTTTTAACATTATGGAACAATCTTTTTGTCACATAATGTTTTCACAGATCATCATTTGTGAATAAAATGTTTAAAAGATAAGGGTTCAAGTAAGAGAGTAAAATAATGCAAATCTCAATACGGACTATCAGTTTCAAATAATAACATACTTGTTGTGAAAAAAAGATCCATGAAATACAATCAGAAAATGCATAGCTAAAAAGCTTTTATTTTTTGTTGAATTTTTGTTGCACTTTTAATCATTGACTGATGGCACTCTCTTCTTAGCCACACAAAGACATCAGTTTAAGCTTCTTACAACCAGACCTGTTGGGTAACCAACCCTCCTTCATTAGTTCCTTTGTATTCATTCCAGTATGAATGATGCGCTCAAACCAAGATAACGCCTATTATTTCAGCTTGCAAATCAACCCACTCCTTTGGAAGCAATCGCGACAATTCACGCCAGACTGGACCCCAAGTTCGCGGTCAAGTTTACCTGATTAACTAGCCCAAGTACAATGACGCACAGATTCTAATCAATACCGGTAGGAGAGGGAGAAAGAGCCTCCTCATCTCTCAGAAGATATATAAAGGAATGATAAGCTTCATAAGATGCAGTGTGTAGCGGTATGTGGTAGGGGTATGATGCAGGCCTCCTGGTCCTAATGATGTTATACCAGACCCCGTCAAGCATGATCAGCAGAAGATTTATTCCTTTCTTATAAAATAGCATTGATTTGATCTATACACAGCCTACCATTGGTAATAAGCAGTGAGACCCAACACTCATCTCTCATCTCACAAATAACACAGATCTACTGGATAAAAATCTTTTAAGATGGTTTCAAAAAAGCAGGGTGGGATATATACAACAGAAAGGGGAAAAAATTTGTGTTAATTTGAACACGTCTGGAACAATACACTCCTGGGAATAGATTTGTGGGAGAACGAAGGCAGTTTCACAGCGATCTTGGCAATCAGATTAAAGATTGGGAGTAGGAGTTTTCTTTGAGCTTGTCATATCCCTTCTAGTATTGTTTGTCTCAAGCTAGTGAACCTTATCAATTCACATGACAGTACAGTCAGCGGATACTATAAACTTACACGATCTAGCTAGCCATGAAAGCTTCTCAAGGTCCTGCATGTTTTAACCTTTTGTTACTTCAAGATTCTAATTAACCCATTGGCTATATGAACCATGTGGTTCGTGTACTAAGCCTATGAAAATAAGAGAATTTAGGAGTCAGCAGTTTAAGAGGACATCTCAAACTTCACTCATACAAAACTTAGATAAAGCGCATATATCGCAGAAACATGTAACTTTTTTAATTCTTGTCTTCACTATGGCTTTATTTCACTTTGTAAGAATAATATTTGTAGCTCCCAAAAAAAGAATTCATAGAAATAATAAATGGAGTACTACTACAAGGAAAAAAACTATATTTTGATAATTTAGTCTATGGAAAGCTTCACTTAGAGAGAAAGTACAAAATTGTTAAATGGCATATAAAGAAAATGTACTATTTGTGGCTTTTTTGTTGTCTGGTGTGCAGGAAATTGAGATAATCACTTCTTCAACCTGATTGGGATGTGTTGAGATGAATCTTCTGCTTCCATCTTCATGAGCGAAGATGGTAAGGCCACGGTCACTTATGCCTTGTTAAACCACCTTTAAATAAATCAAACCAAAATAATAAAAAAAGCTATGTATGAATAAAAACGTAAGTGAGAGTGAAAAGGAAATATCTGCTCACAAAAGAAGGTTATACTCAGTTATCTGTATGTCATTAAATGTGAAGCTCACTCTCCTTATGTCATTTTATTTTGATGAAACAGCATCTTTATTTATATGGTAATTTTAAGCATCATATGTGAACAAGGTCGGAGATTGACAGGTTCTGGTAAATGGGTAATTACCCATGATCCATCACTCACAAAAATAAGCTTCCTAGCACTCAACGCTGCAATATTCCTATCTACACTTGTAAAAATCAACACGCTTAAAGAACTACATGAACAAAGAGGATAGATGGAATGAAATAAGAAGAAGTGATCTTACATTTCCTCTGGCATCATTTGCTATATGTATTTTTATATTTCATCAAAGCATCTGTTTTAAAGCTTGAAGGGGGTACATCAGAACATTTTACACAAAGTTAATTCCCTTATGGCTTCAAACAGATGATAATTATTGTTGTAATTGGGTTTTCAGAGGTTGGGTTACCGGTATATGTAAAAAGGGATGGTATATATATATTCCAGGGTTGGGTTATGAATGTCAAGAGCCGTCTGTTTGCAGCAAGAATGGCTTCAACTCCTATCATTTAACACATATTTCATAAGCCCCTTCTGGCAGATGCTATAGAGTTAGTCTTATAGTTGTGGTTGGGTTTCAGGCTAAGTTTAGAGTTAGGGTTATGTATAGTGTTTTGTCTGAGGTTGTGTCTGAGGTTGTGTCTGAGGTTGTGTCTGAGGTTGTGTCTGAGGTTGGGTCTGAGGTTGTGTTTTTAATTGGAGCCAGAAGGTCATTATCTATATGTAAGTTGATAGAAATTAACACCCTCCTGCTTCTAAACAGACAAAGAGAAAAAAAAGGGTCCATGGAGCGATTACTGGCAAAGCAAGCAGTTTTAAAATTCAAAAAGAAAAAACAAAGAAGAGATTTATGGGAAAGAAAAAGAGATTGGAAACAGTTACATATGAACATCAGGGAATATATGAATATAAAAGTGAAAAAAAATATTAGCACGAACACGCTAAGGCATTCAGGAAAATTTGAGATACAGAGATATAGTAAAGCAGACAATTTGGCAAGTATCTGACTCTCAATCCAAGAGAATCCAACACATTTTTATAGAAGTGCATACTTTGCTGATATGACTTTCATCTTTGTTGTTCTCTCCTAATAACAAGTCTTCTATTCCAGCACTCACTCCACACAATCATGAATAATTCTCCTACATGCAGCTTTGCAAAGCATCATAACCATGGTAAAAAGTGATGAGATATAATGAAGGAACATGCTTCAAAATTTGGCAAGAAAGAGATGCCAGAGAAAGAGAATCAATGGAAAGATTAATTAAATATTCATGACAAGGCTTTGCTTGCATAAACTCTATAAATCTTCAGCTACCAGAGACTCTTGGGGAAAGCACACAGCAGATGATGCATAATTAACCTGGTTTTTAATAAAAATGAAAACACATAAATAGGCCAGACAGAGGATCAAAGCTGAAAGCAGGATAGCATGCATAAATAAATTGATGATGATAAAAGCAGAGAAAAAGGACGGTAAACTATGCTTTTAATTCAAAATGCCTCAGCAACAGTTGAGTAGGGGACAGGCATGTGTGTGCGTGATCATTCATCCTGGTTTTTCAAAGAATTTTGCTTTTTGTTTAAATTATCTATCAACCTAGTTCCTAACACTGGATAGTGTTTGAACTCTCACAAATGTCTTCATATTATTTAATCTTACAAAAAAGCGTCGAGCACAAAGTAGGTATTTGCATAAACACTACAATAAGACTTTGTAATATGTTGTGTTTCATACTTGTTTTAGATGCATTAGGAACACCTTGCTTACCAGATTTACAAAAGTAATTTATGATTTGTTAATATAACATCTTAAAAAAACAGCAAATCTTTCCCTCAGAATAACAAATAGCTGTTTCTTCTGTGACCTGTTACCACAGAATTGTAAAGAATTATTAGCAATGATCCAGCAGAACATAGTCCTGTTATAGTTTTGTTCTTCTTTTCTTGTCAGTAGAACAGAAATATGTTGTAATCAAAATAATAATAAATTACATTTATAAAGTAGCATGTGTAGTTGACCTTGTTGAACGTGATTGAACAACAGGTTCAAGAAGGTTGTTTAAATATGAGGGAGCATAACCATGTTTAATTTTTAATACTAACAAAAGAATCTTTAATTGAATGCGACTTAAAATAGGTAGCCAATGAAGAGATATAAGAATATGAGTTATATGTTCATATTTCCTGGAGAGAGGCATACAGTCATACAGTCCAAGTTCAAGGATGGTGAATTCTCTTTCTGGCTCTCACCAGACAAACTTCTACAAAAGTTTATTTTTTCAAACTATGACAATCAATAAAACCAAGGTTAGACAATTCATCAAGTGCCTCCATATGTAATATCTAATTCTGCTTCATTCCAAGAAGAAATGGGAGCAGTATAACAGCTGAACTTTCTTGAAAAGAAACAAGAGCACAAAGACATCTACTGAAGATATTAACTTGGCAATAATCATTAAATCTTTCTCTGAAAGAAATGAAAAATGATAATCTTGGGAGTTGGAGTAAAGTGTGATCAATCAACTGGGATGATATAAGATTTCATTTCTTGTCTAGTCATGACGTAAATGAGACCACATCGAAATCTGCTCTTAGAAGAAGAAAAAAAAAAGATGAGACAAAAATGAAGGTCACAGCTACGAAGCGAGATCTGAACAGGATACATGGAAGATGGATAACTGTTTAAAGAAATATAAACACATAGCCTTTATGAAGAGAGAACCAACAGGATTACACTTGCCTTTTGCGTTAAATGTGCGAAGAGTACAATGACATATTACATAATCCAAACATGACTTCCTAACGATGTATAATACCATTTCCCTTGAGTTGATTAATTGAAAGCCTTTGCGATTTAGTTAAAGGCATCTTGTTGTGAATCTTGTTGTGAATCTTTCCATCAAAGGAATGCATCATGTAATAAGACAATCTTCTTTCAATAATCTTATATCTACATCTATCTAGCCAGGAGGGGCATGCACTAAACCTAATGTCAGTATTACTACTTCTGATATGACTCAACTAGTTAATTCCAAGATGCTTTAAAGATTATTTTTTTAATATCCTTATCATCTCATGAGTTACGCTAAACTTAGTTTATTTTTTCTGAATTTATATAATCTTCTCATATTAACTTAGTATATTAAAATAAAAAACAAAAAGGTTTTTACCTGTAGATTTTGGATTGATGCATTTAAATAAAACGAAATGCAAAAAGCAGAATTTTCTCCTTTTTCTCCTTCTAAATACAGAAATAAAGCCAGAAAGTTAAGTCTATAGGAACCAGAGTGTCCCAGAGAAAGTTATATATGTTTTAAGACATGTTGAGAATTGAAGACAAGCTCTTGTGGTAGTGAGAGATAGCGTCTTGTCAAACCAAGGTGGCTCTGTTGATTAGATCAAAGACTCTTGGTGTCCTAGAGGCACATGTCTAATGATTACATAATGGTCACTCAGCTTGCCTCTCATTTCCTGCTTTCTAATTACTCTTAATAATTCAGCTGAGTTTCACACCACAGAGAGCCAGAGAGAGTCTGAGAGACTATGTGGGTTGAAGGAGATGAGGTTCACACCCCCGATCCTTCCTCGTTAGGCATCATCGTTAGCAACCATCGCTAAGAAGATGACAAGCAGCGGAACACCTCCATTTGGGATTAATGAATTTGTGATTAGTTGAGGAGCAGGAATCGGCATCCGCTAATCAAGCAACATATCGTTCTCATTAATGATAGAGCCTTGAAACTCCAATGAACCCTCCATCAACATCACTATCCCATGATGTTATGGGGATTGTTGGTTGGGAGGATGCGGGGAGTAAAGCAGTAAAGCACAAAACAGATTCTTAGAAAGAGTCAAGTTTTGTCATAATCTACTAATTTCATTTTGGAAACTTTTAACCATCATCACCACCACCACCATCGTTATTAAAATGATCATCGCCCTAATCTTCTTCACCGTGATCATCACTACCACCAATATTACCATAATCAAGTGCACTATCTAATATATAGGAAACGCCTAAAGTGATTGTTGGCGGTACATATAAAACAAACTAAGACCACTTTGCATTTGATTCCCTCTCTACTTTCTACCTCCGCATGCACTCTTGTGTCTCTGAACTTTTCTACTTCTGTATCACATTCCTCTCCACTGAGTCATTATGCAATTACATGAATGCTTTCATCTCAATTTGTTTATATCTAATTCCCAATCCAGAATGCACCTCAAAGATTTTACCATCCTAAAGAAGGATAGAGAAGGAAAAGAATTCTTGATCATGAATCAGTCTAAAACCTTGCCATCATCCCGACCAATTCTAATCCCAGCTTAGACCACTCCCCTCTCGTCTCCTCACTCCTCAATGGATCCTTCTTTCCTCTATAACTTAGACCTGTCATTCTCCTACTATTCTGGCATAAATTCACAGGTTTCCATTTCCATTGCTGTTTATTTACGCCATCAAGTGTTTGGCTAGCCAAGCGCTCACATACCTGCTACCTTCCAATCCTACCATAGTCTCCAGTCAAAGCTGAAATACTTATATTCCCTGCTTTTGAGATAGATTTTTCACTCAAATGAAAGAGGATTTGATTCTGCAATCGCATTTCTTTAAAGCTCATCCCAGTTCTTTTCAAACTTCTTTTCAAGCTTGTTGAAACAAATATGAAAAAGCATGACTTAAATTTGTCTACTTCATTGCAGACAGATCTCATGAGATCCCTACACGATGACATATCATTGACATATTACAGATATCCTCTCTTTTTCTCTCTCTCTTTCTCTCTAATGCTCTTTCTAATCATGAACCTACTGCTCTAATGCTACCCCTCTCTTGCTCTCTCTCTCTTTCTCTCTCTAGCTCTTTCTCTCTTATGCTCTCTCTCTCTCTCTCTCTCTCTCTCACAACACATTTGAAACACTAGTTTTAAGATTACAATTTCACACAATATATAATGTTCCTGGAATATATCCTCTCCTCTCTCCTCTCCTGAGAGCCCATAGGACATTTGGTCCAGTCAATCATACCTTTATACATAGGGCTTATGCCCTTCTGGCTCTCACCAGGATACAATCAGCACTACCTTATATGAGATGGGACCTTTGATCTCTGCAGACCCACGTCTTAAGCTCTGAGCTATTTTAAATGTTAGTGCTACAAAGCTCATGTATCCAGTGTTATGAGAAGACTTTATAATTAAAGCTGTGATCTTTGAGAGGTTCCTCCAGTATTATTACAATGGAACACATTTCTGGGGGCTTCTCATCACAGACAAAATACACCTGTGTTCAGACTTCCCCTGTAAGGGAATCATGCATAAAGAAATGTTGTATAACTAAACGTATAACAAAACAAATGTTTGAGAATTGTTTCAAACAAAACTCCATATTAAATCAGGACCCTGCTCAATTCCGAACGTCATATTATACAAAAATTGTATAACAGGGCTGGGCTTATTGTGAGCACATATTAATGACTGACCAGCTGTCATATCAATTGAACTCTTCAAAGTTTTTATATTACGTTTCTTTATACAATTTTATTTTATAGTCTGTAAGCTCCTTTCGCTATATAATTTTTTTGTATAATGTTTATTTGTACGATTTTGTTTGGTAGTCTGTAAGCTCCTTTCGCTAATCATATTTTATATGACGTTTCTTTATACGAGTATGGTATACATTTTTAAAAGTCTGAACATCTCCCATGAGGCAACAGGTATAAGGGATAGGCAGACACAGCTGACCTTCCCTGATCAGATATATCCAATTTAAAGGTCCTCGATCCCTTTTGAAAAATAAAACATCATCTGATCTGATCATATTACTCTGGTATCCCTTAAATATGGCACGGATCATATTACCCTGGTATCCCTGGTATATGATGTATGAATTATAGGACGCAACCTTTTTTTTTGGGGGGGGGGAAGGGGAGTTGATAAATGCTCCCCAGGGAGTGGAAAATGTGCACACATTGTGTGCGGGTAAGCCTGAATCAGATGACCGGGGTAATAATATATCTGTAAAGCGCTTAGGCACATCGTTGGATCGGTGTATTGAGCGCTATATAAAAAACGGATTATTATTATTATTATTATTATAAAATTGATATACGATGTAAACCTTGCCCTTGTGGGGCTTCACATGCTTGTATGTTTCAGTCTGCTATCTCACTGTAAAGATAACAATAATAACTTCTTTTCAATTCCTTCCACCTACAGTTATTTGATTGATTGGAAAGCTCCTTTATTAATGATTAGTTCTATCCTGATCATTTGATTTTCATATGCTCTTGTATTAAAATTCTGAAGGCAACACTTTAAAAGCAAGTCTGGTCGTTTACTGTATAGTATAAAAGTCGTGACAATGCACATATAATTTCAACTAAAATTTAATCAACACATGACTCCACAGCCAATTTACATTCCCTTTTAGTTTATCAAATAGCAGATAATATTGAATTTACAAGACTATATTTTGTTTAATGCTAGAGAAAAAACAAACACAATCTTTACAGCTCTTATCTAACTTTTAATAGACATTATTCAGCATGACTACAAAGTGTGTGGTATAGATGTAGATTCCAAGATATCACTGAAAACAGGTGTCGTCCCAAGTCAATGACATGCCACATTTAATATATTAATCTAACCAAGAGTATATCATACACTTTTAAAAAAATGTATAATTTAACAATTTTACCCTTCAGGGGAATATTAGTTAAAGCAACCTAACTCTTATGTGTGATTGCAAGAAGATGTCTTATTGTATTTCTATCTATTTCTTTCACAGCAATCAAGCTACTCTAAGCTAGATCACATACTGAAGATCTGTATGATATCCCACACAAAAGACGTGTTTCTTCTCCACACAATGATATCCCTGCATCTCAACATATTTCATCTTCAAAACAACTCATCTGAGACCCCCTTGGGAGCAATAAATTCACACCATCTCTCTCTCATCCCATATATCTCTGGTCATGATAGCCTGCTACCCATCATAACTGCTACTGGTATTGCATATTTTATAACAGCACTCAACAAAATATTAAGAACTTTTTTGTTTATTCCACTCATATCTTTCTCATAATTATCATTCCTTTCTTTATTTCACCTTAAACAAAGACATCTCATCAGTTTGGCTAAATGATTGTTCTCTACAAAATAATTTTGTTACAGAATTTTCATCATCTTAATGATAAATTCAGTTAACATAAAGCACTTCAAAAGCTTGGCAGAAAGTATAATTTAGATCTATAAGACACTTGAAATCAAATCAGCCTGGTGGTACGTCTACATTTTGGGTATAATGCCAAATAAATAACGTTTGGCCATACCCAAATCAGACATTTCTTGAAGTGAATTAAAAACTTACATAG
>BEXV01000372.1:15422-25695 GCA_003118195.1 Hemicentrotus pulcherrimus | reverse complement strand
CCCGCCAATACGGGAGGCGGGAGCCAGCTGGTAGCGATATTTTTGACGCCTCGCCTTACATAATGACTGATACCTTCTTATCCTTCTATTCATACAAGCTGTATTCGCCTTTGCAAATTATTCCTAGTTTTTTCCAGTTAGTTCAATGCTTTCATTTATGTTACAATTACACATCAATTGTTTTCTTTTATACTACATTAAAACAAAATAAAATAATATTGTATCAAAAGGAATATGTACAAAATTATGATATTCCTTTCGATTATATTCCTTGTAATAAGGTTAATTCATGTTTCTCAAAATAATCAAAAGCTAATTCAACTGTTAATCTATTGAGCATAGTACAAGCTGAGTAATCATGCCTTTACCAAAACATACTAAATGTTATATTCTCGTCTGACTTAAAAGATCTATCAGTATAATAAATGTAAGTGTGTCTTTAACACTATAACACACTGACCCATTACATCATTTAAGATGGGGGGGTACTTTTACCCCCTAGCCATTCCATTACCCCTCTACAGCATGACTAATCATGTTCTACAAATGTCACACTAATCACTTGATTCAGTTAAGAGTCTCTCTAGGGGGTCTCTACCACCACCACCACATAAGACTTGGCCCTAGGAAGGGGGGTAACGATGTATGGGGCTTCTATCCTTAAAAGCTTTAATTCAATCAAACCTCCATGGTTCGTGTGTCACCTTCATAACATCACACTTTTACAGAAACAATCTCTTTTTCCCCTCTGATAGAATACACCTGAATATCCAGGTACTGATAGCTTTCTTTATTTCTACTCAATTCAATTTGATTAGATTACAGTAAAAACTTCTTCCAAATGGTACGTTCTGAGATTCTGGCGTGCACATTGATTATTGCACTGCTCCAATGGAAGATAAAAATCACTTTGTCTTTTTGAATTAATATATATAAATTTTTAAAAGCATAAATAAGGTTGATTGTCTGAAGAAGAACAAATTTAATCTGGTGAA
The DNA here is from genome assembly GCA_003118195.1 of Hemicentrotus pulcherrimus. Taxonomy (NCBI): domain Eukaryota; kingdom Metazoa; phylum Echinodermata; class Echinoidea; order Camarodonta; family Strongylocentrotidae; genus Hemicentrotus; species Hemicentrotus pulcherrimus. Next base: position 24,700 of record BEXV01000372.1, on the reverse strand, counting down.
AATCATGTTTGAAGATGAATTCATTTTGACCATCTACAGTAGATATTAAGTCAGTCAATGTCCAATCACGATCAAGCTTGCTATAGGAATCAGTGAGTCAGTCAATGTCCAATCACGATCAAGCTTGCCATAGGAATCAGAGAGTCAAAAAAGTCATCATTCCCAACCAACTTAACCTGTTGTCATTTTGCTATACATGATTGGACAGTCAGGTAAATCGTTGATATTTAGGATTGTTCTCCTGTGTTACATGTACAGACCTTTCCATAGCTGAAAGGTTGCTTTACCTTTAGCACGTAGAAGTGAATCAAATCACTAGACATAATATAAGATGCTAAATGTTTTACAGGGCAGGAGCATTTGGTAAAGCTATAAGTCTGTCTGTCTGTCTGTCTGTCACCTTAGTGATGAATAGATGTATCTATCTTCTCCTCTCTACACACTAGCCAGACAAACAGGGGTACAATGGAATTAGGTCACATCCAGGTTTGCTCACATCAGATTACATCTATGTTACAGTATACTTTGACACATCCTCCTGCAAGAAACTTTTTGTGATTTTTGAATCGTTCCGGGTCCCAAAAGTTTCAAGCTAAATTTGTACAGACTGTAACAGATTGTGGCCAAAATGATGCCAAATATGCTTTTAGTTTTGGCTTTGCATCTTATTGAAGAATTATGTTTATAGATGGATAGTATCAAAATAATATTGACTTCAAAACAACATAGCAAGGGTTAGGATTTGTGTTAAACATGCAAAAGGCAAAGATCAAAGTCAATTTCTTAGTAGCAATTGCACATTACGAGAAGCAAGAATAAAGAGACATAACGAAAGACAAGGTAAATAAAAAAAAACATTTGTTTTGGGAATAAAAATTAGATTATATGTAGAACTATTTAAAGCACCTTACTCCTGTACAATCTTAAGCTTGTTTCTGTCTTTGCCATACAATGATATATATTTAGTGGTAAATCAAACCTTAGTATAAGGGGTGCTTGTTGAAGAAAAAAAACAACATGTTATTAGAGTATTACTAAATACTACCTTGGTATGCAAATATTTAAGAGGAATGTTTTGCATATCATTTACAAATCATAACAAATCCACTTCCACATATCAATGAGTCGTTCCAATATGTTGGCATTCAGGGGATTACTCTTAACACTGTAAGCAAGTACAGAGAGACATACCAGATGAGATTAGAGATAAAAATAACTAGCCGGCATCCCATCAGGTCACATGGTCTTAAGTGACCTATCACTGACCTTCTCAATGCTGAGTGATGTCATCATACTCAAGAGGATCTCAAGGGACTGCCCTTTCAGGCTCCCAATAACCACACACGTTTATATTATGATATACAAATTTATTCAAATAACCATATTTTACGTATGCACAAATTATCATATAATTAATGTAGTTATGTGAAAATTTGATTGAATATAGTCAAGATAAACATGCAAATTAATTGAATCACCCAATTAATTGCTCAATTTCAAACGTTAACTGGTTACATTTGAAATTTGTATTTTCTTCTCTTAACAATTCTGATTTCAATCGTTCTTTCACTACTTTACCCAGGTATCTCTGTTAATACCCAGTCAGTCAGTCCGTACTTCATGACCATGTGGCAATGATGTCCATCAGTGATACTGACCGCTTCCTAAAGGGTGGGGTGGTATTCATATTACTACCAGGTCTGGACCATATGACCACGCAGCGATGATGTCCATCAGTGATACTGACCGCTTCCTAAAGGGTGGGGGTGGTATTCATATTACTACCAGGTCTGGACCATATGACCACGCAGCGATGATGTCCATCAGTGATACTGACCGCTTCCTAAAGGGTGGGGGTGGTATTCATATTACTACCAGGTCTGGACCATATGACCACGCAGCGATGATGTCCATCAGTGATACTGACCGCTTCCTAAAGGGTGGGGGTGGTATTCATATTACTACCAGGTCTGGACCATATGACCACGCAGCGATGATGTCCATCAGTGATACTGACCGCTTCCTAAAGGGTGGGGGTGGTATTCATATTACTACCAGGTCTGGACCATATGACCACGCAGCGATGATGTCCATCAGTGATACTGACCGCTTCCTAAAGGGTGGGGGTGGTATTCATATTACTACCAGGTCTGGACCATATGACCACGCAGCGATGATGTCCATCAGTGATACTGACCGCTTCCTAAAGGGTGGGGGTGGTATTCATATTACTACCAGGTCTGGACCATATGACCACGCAGCGATGATGTCCATCAGTGATACTGACCCCTTCCTAAAGGGTGGGGTGGTATTCATATTACTACCAGGTCTGGACCATATGACCACGCAGCGATGATGTCCATCAGTGATACTGACCCCTTCCTAAAGGGTGGGGGTGGTATTCATATTACTTCCAGGTCTGGACCATATGACCACGCAGCAATGATATCCAAGGATACCTATACCATTGATTGATATCATACTTACAATGTTATAAGATAGCCACACTTGATGTAGTCTTCATTCAAAGACTCCATATCAAGGCTTTTATTACAACATGGTGGAGGCATTCTTATATTGCTTAAATTTAATTATAGAGTAGTGTACTTATCTTTAACACCACCATTCAAAAGACATGATTCATTATCAAACTGTATATCATTGTAGAACCAGAGCCATCCATACATAGAGTTTGTCGGACGTTTGCTAAGATTGCATGTGTATGCTTATAAGTAAGCAGCCAGGAGACCAACGGCTTTAAGTCCCCTCCAAGGGACTTGGTAATGAGGATTGAAGCCTTCCCAAATGGCATGAGCACATTGACTTTGTCTTGAACCTGGGACCTTCTGGTTACGAGACCACTGCTCTATACCACTGAACCACCACACTTCATGTATTATCCTAGCGTCTTGGCTCATTATTCCTTTAATGCTGCACAACTTAGAATTACTAACTTTGAAAAAATCAATTCAAAAAAGTTTTCTTGAACTTTCAAGTCTGAGCACACAAGAATATACTTGAGTATGACTAACATGAAGAGTGAATTAAGAGCTGAATGTCTTGTAAGCAAGCACTAAATGGGAGTTTTAGGGTAGACAAATAAAGAAGGTAGACGGACAGACTGACAGACAGACATACAAAGAACTTGTGAGGCAGACAAACAGGGCAATGATAATTCATCAGACACTTTCGATAGAAGACATAAAAAACCTTAAATAGAACAGCGACAATATGAAATAAATAAAGACATATTCAGTTGAGATTGTAAGAAATAGGTCATCAAAAAACCTTTGGAGCCACAAGAAAATATGGTCGAACATGAACCAGGCCCCCTTTCCATATTTGCCAAATTGATTAAATGTTTCTTATTGTAGTGATTGATAGTAATATCAGAGAGTAATATCAGAGCTAGGATCAGGCAAAGAGAAATGTTTGCCGAGATTAATTAGTTGCTGTCTTTTGATTTAATCTCATCCAAACTCTTGCTTGTAATCACTCTATTTCACTGCCGGACGGGGGGACGGGATAATTGAAAATTATTGGAATTGATCAGTCTAGCATCTCTATTGAACGGCTGTAAATCACGAGTAGACTGATAGACGTATTATTAGACAAACTGTCTACTTTACTGGGGGTTGATGGAGTACATATCATCATAACACTGATTTAATGAAAAGGAATATTGGATATCTTCATCACATTTGCCAATATCTTCACATCACCATCATTAGTAAAAAAGAAAAAAGAATGAAAGAAAACCTGTTTGCCTGAACATAATGACATGTGCATCAGCTGAAATGATGCTCTTAAACGAGTGGAGAGTGAAGTAATGGTAGATGATGGGTGAACAATGCTATGCATGTGTGAACTTGCTTTGATTAAAACCAAGATATTAGTTTTATAAAATGAAATTTGTGAGTATCAAAATTATTTGTTACATGACATTGTTTTTACAATTCATTGAATGGAAAAGATGTTAAACTATACAAAAAATTAATTCTGCAACAGCGTTTTAAGTCTCATCAGACTTTATCAATATACAGTGATTAGCTTGGAGATGGGACTAAATGGTTCTCAACTTTGAAATATGTGTGACATAGTTTTATTTTACCCTATAGAAGAATGTGAACAAGTATCTATATCTCTATGTTCCCTATGTTCCCTTTTGGAATCTCGATTGTAGGTCATTTTAGACGGGCAATCTTTTTTAGAGACTGGCATTATCAATAGGCTACATTTAAAATAACTCTAGCAAAGTAATTCTCTGTACCTGATTAAATCAAGCAATACAACAAACTGCTTTAAAATAAAAGGTTCTGCTTTATAGAAAAAAAGGATAAACATTTTTTTTTTCTTCACACAAATCAAAAAACAAATAAATGAGGACCGAAAGAGAAGTGAATCTAATAAAGCATCTGATCCATGTAAGATTGATGATTTACCTCTCATTTGCTATCGCATTCATGAATAAATATAATGAAGTGTAATGAAAATATGACTTCCAAGAAAATAATCCATGCCTCTACTTCCAGATATTACAAAAGGTGAACTTTTGCTCACCAACATATCAATCAGAAAACTGGACAAAATAAAAATCCTGCGAGGATGGAAAAGTGAATTAATAATCATTATGTCACACAAAACAGACAATATGATCATCATCGTCATCACCATAATGAACATCATCATCATCATCATCATCATCATCATCACCATAATGAACATCATCATGATCATCATCACCACCACCACCGCCACCACCTAGAGTTTATTTTACATAAAGAAAACGACAGACTACAAGCCGATGTCAGTAGCTAGCTAGATATATATGGTTGTCATTCTAAATGCTTTGCTTCAATGAGCTGTGGACAGGTCTATCCACCGTCAAGCCTTGTCTATTTACTCTATTGGCCTAACAGGATCTTGAAAAGGAATATGTATCTTAATAGTTAACTTCTATAAAGGATTATGTCAGTTTGGTTTGTTATGTTGAAATCATTACAAGTAAGGTCAAGTTTGAAACAAAACGTATGCTCTTCAATCATGAAAACAATTGTTGTCTCGTAATAAAACATTAATCATATTGATTATCGTTATCATCAACTAACCTTTTTTTACTTGCTTAAAGCCTACCCTCTCATATGTTTTGTTTTAAATGAGAAAAAAAAGAACTGGGATAATTCAGGAGAGTTTATTTTTAGCATTCAAAAACATGCCAAAGCTCACAACCCTAACTTAATTTGAATAACCTTGATAGACAAGGGTTAATCATTACCGAATACTTTATATTAAAGACAGCTAGATGCCATATCATTATTTATTCATTGTAGTGTACATACGACCTTCTGTCGTTTATAGACACAGTTCATGGTCTGTTGATGGGAAGCCATCAGGATGTCATTATGTCATCGTCGTCGACACCTAGCTTCTCTTCTTATCTAATGAACCATACCAACACACCATCAACCATGACCCATTGCTTACCAGTATTACCAAAAAAAAAGAATGGGAAAGCTGTTTCTAGGACATTTTCATTTCTTCCTCTTACTTTGCCGATAATTATTTATTGATTGATTCTTTGTTTTTTAGGAAATGACAAAAACATCATGATGATGATGAAAATATTAGTAGTATTAGTAATAAAAGTTACAATAATAATGATGATAATAATAGTAAAAATAATATGAGATATTATAATGATATAACAATAATAATAATAAAAACGAAAGAAAACAAAGACTAAGTAGAAGAAAAGAAAGAAGAAAAATGTGTGTTTTTAATATTATTACTATATCATTAACTGCTTTGTGATGGTGAAGCGGTTATGGTTCAACCAATAGCAGTTCACAGAGACGTGGGAGCAGCATATGAAATGATGTCTTCCATCATTTTGTGTAGGAGGAGATGGATAGTTAAGATGCAAGACATATTAGAGACATTAATGCCATTAACAACAACCATAAATAATAATTGCCTTGGCATATGCTAAGAATACTAAGCATGTGTCTACAATGTGGTCAATGGTAATTGCATCATAAAGATAAAGAGTAGTGAGGTCAATGTCCCTTTGATTATTCTTCATGTTACACCATGGGGGAAACATGAGGGAAATAAATAAATACACTTTATATATTTTGAAATTATGCAAGAAAAAAGAAAAGGTTTGGGTTATATAAACCAGAGTTGAAAAAAATAGAAAGGCTCATGACATTTCTGATATATTTTGTATGAGGTTTGGATTACAAACAAAAATAGTGTATAATACAGAAATGTATAAAATTACGGTGATGCTGGAAAGAAAAAGAAGAGAAAGAGAGAGAGAGAGAGAGGAGAAAGAAAGACAGAGATAGATAGAGAAAGAGAGAGAGAGAGAGAAAGAGAGAAAGCGTAATGCAAGATAATGAAGACAAAGCAACATAAAACATAATGAATGTTCAGTGAGGAGACAAAGTGTCTTGGTGACCAGTAATCACAAAGTTAATAGGCCAAAACATATGATAAAAAGGACCTGTCTACTTGGAGAGGCTCTTGGATGAAAGAGAACATAATCTGAGACGTCTCAATATGATGGGTTTATATCCAAACTGGCTAGGGAGAGTCATTTGTAGAAGAGACAAGTAGTTTAAACCATGAATTGGTTGTAAAATAGGGGGATAACTCTTTACAGAGTACTATATGTATTACATGCTCAGCATACTAACAAGCATTATTGGTTTATACAAAGTAATTTGTTTTCAATAATGGTCAGTAATGTTTTCCCTCTCTCTCTCTCTTTGTCTGATACATTTATAATAAAATGTATAGGGAATCCAATGAGAGGAATGTTGTGCAGGAATTAGCCAAGATATTTTATTCAAACAAATTAAAGTCTTCATTTTTCATTTTCTTCACTCACAGGAATTAAATAATAAATGTTTTGGAATTCAGTCATAAGTGTATTTAATCCTAAATTACTAGTTTTTTCTTCAACTGACAAACGTAAAACCCCCACAATTATTTACACACCTATAAACATTCTCTTTAACCCTGCAAAACTGTGTAGGTCTGCATTGAAATATTCATCCAATGCATACTACCTAGAAGAGTGAAAATGAGTGAAAATTGTAAATCTCAGGGTTATTTCACTTGCGTAGGAAAGCCAAATTATACTAGATTAAAATGGGGGTAGCGTTAGTATTTATAAGCATTATACAAGTAAAACACAGATTTTTAGATTGCATGGAGAGAGTGAGAGTGAGCGCAATCAGGGAATTATAAGAATGCCATAAATGTCTTCCTTAATCTAGTAATATCAGTATCTATCACGATGAAGCTATAAATGTCATTTTGTATCTTTAAAATCAAGAAAATACCCACGCCGATAAGGTCAATACAGGATATAGAACCAATTAGATCCAATTGCCTTCAAACCAAAGCCAACTCTAATGGCTTAAATGATCAGCGGCAAAAGAAATGGCTAAAATGACCCAAGCCAAAATAATTGAACTTAAATCCTGAGATTACTATTACGAAAATGACCCATCTAAGGAGATTTACAAGATAGGACATAAACAGATTTCAAAGAATATACTTTCTATTTCTTTTTTAAGCTGGGGCAAGGAGAATACACAATTCTGCTGATTAAAATATTAGATAATACAAGCTCAAAAGAAATGATAATATGGACCTAATATATTTTCAACTATTTTGCAATAGTCCTTGGACATTATGAAATGATTTATGTAGAAAATAGGAAATAAAATAAATGACAATATAATCTTCATTTCTAGATTTTGTCTGGTTGGAAAATTCTGAAAGTACAAATCAGAATTCCTACTTTCAAAGATTGTGGACTCTACTTCTCTTCACCCACTTTGCCATATTCCTGGGGCAGGCAGAGTGATTTATGTTAAAGATGAGAGATGGAACAGAGGATGATATAGAGGCTGATATATGGCTATCTGAGGGAAATTAATGAATATATAACCAGCAATGAAATATTATCTGAATGGATTATCAGGAGTCTAGACCCAGGCACAACAGAGTCACAGCTAGCACAGATATCTCCCCAGTGGGGCATATATTGTCTCTTCAAACCCATAGAGGTAATTAAAATCAGAAAATTACCATGATAGTAAGTTACATAGAAACTTGATGATCTTTCAATTGCTAAGGAGAAAGAGGAAAACTGAAAAAAGAATGAACATTAAGAAACTTATAAACATATTCAGTTTTTTGAGATGTAATAAAAAGAGTGTTACATTTACTTTTGAAATGCAATATTTTTCAGGGGTTGCTAAATTATAGAACCTAATGACATTATAGATATGTATAAATTTCATGCAGTAAGACACAAATAAGATAATAAGACGGAATGTTTAACAACACCGCAAGCGAACAAAGGTCAGGAATGATGTTCTCTAATTCATTCATCAGATTTGTTTAATTGTTAAGGAAAACAAGAATACAATGACTTCTTGTGGGAAAAATGGTAAAAGATTCTTCTCAAGAAAAATCCTTCATCATGGTTACATGTGACTAAAACTGAGTATGTCTGGGAGAGATCAGTAAGAAGCAAGTGAACTACAAGTAGCAGCAGAGAAAGCTGGATTAAATTTCATTTGACTCATTTTCAGTGACAGGATCAATATCTGAAATATGAAACAAGTAGAACTTGGTGAACTTCCTAGAAAATCAGTAGAAGCCATGCATCTGGACTCTAGCAGGCAGGCATGCAGACACTGGTGTGGAGAAGGAGAAAAAGAAGAAAAAAATGGCATGGGTAAAAAGTTGGTCTGGGTTTTAATCTAATCGTTGTTCATTTGATAGTCTGAGATGGACTAATCAAATGAGGAAACTAGGATCTGTAACTCAAGTACACCAATCAGACATGGCCTTTATGTTTGAACCGTCCCACAGGAATACCAACCATCGCTGTCTGCCATCGGGGGATGGGATGTCGTCATGGTAACAGGAGACGGGACATGCATTGTGTGGTTATGTCAGTCGAGCTGTATGCTCTCTGACTCCTATGTTTTGAGGGAGGGTTCATGTTTGGCGCTCATGGTTGAAGGGGTTCATCCTCTCATGATGATCAGGTATCGGCCTCTCGGTCTAGGTTGCCATGGCAACTGTCAAAAATATATCAATAATTTTACATTATTTCCTTCTACCCTAGATATTTTTTGTCACTAGTCTAGTTCCTGAAATTGAGATATAAGACTAAACAAAAAGGTGCAATGAGCAATACCATAATAAAGAAAGAAAAGTTGATAAAGAGAAATGGGAAGAGAGGAAAA
>BEXV01000371.1:234418-244902 GCA_003118195.1 Hemicentrotus pulcherrimus | reverse complement strand
CTTTGTTTTTACTTTCTATCATCTTCTCTTATGTTATTCTTTGTTTTTATCATTCTATCACTTTCTCTTTCATCACGTGACCTAACATCGCGATGTTACAACTGTGAGCGTTTATACTTGCCAAACACGCCAAAACACGCCAAAAGATCACACTTCGTTTTGGAATGTTTCAAGCTTGGCATTTCTGCCGGTAAAGCGTAGTTGCCCTTGGTAACATCGCGGCCAGGCTCCGGTTTGGCATTTTTTGGCGTGTTTGGAAGACAGTGTAAATGCCCCTCTGGTGGTGGTTATTTTACCTGACTGCTAAGAAAGCATAAATGATTGTTTTGTTAGTAAGCAACCAGACGGCCGATGGCTTTACAGGTGTACATGTAGGTCCTCTCAGAGGGGCCTGGTAATGAGGATTCCTGCCTTACCAAAGGGCACTAGCGCCTTGACATGGTTTCGAACCCGGGTCACCGGATTACAAGACCACTGCTCTACCGATGTTAAATTATCAGCCTGGCAAATGTATACACTTAATATGTTGTACATGTAGTTACTCCTCACTGAAAAGAGCAAGCGGAATATTCATTTTAGCAGCACTGATCTATTTCTCTTAATCTTGTAAACATGCAGTGTAAACTTTGCTTACGTGATACCAATGCAATACAGATTTTCTACAATATTTACTTGTATGTTTTGAAGAATATAATGCGAGGGATGCTAGGGAACGAGCGAGAAGATTTTTTAAAATTTTTATTAGTCTAAACGCTGCACTCTTGGGCCCTCCATAAAGCGTAGTTGCCCTTGGTAGCATCGCGGTCAGGCTCTGGTTTGGAATTTTTTGGCGTGTTTGGAAGACAGTGTAAATGCCCCTGTAGATGGCATGATGTACATGTAGTAGTGTCTGTATTGCATATCCTGTTCTTAATGCTGTCATGATTGCACTCATTCATTTGAATCGGAATCACATGTTTCTCATGACTGTACATTGCATTGCTATGGGATCCATGTTTCACCTTCCTTTTACCAAAATATCACTATAGGGTATGCTTGAATTTTTGAAATCATGAGATTAAACTGTTACCACCTCAAAGCAATGTTTACAATTGTACACTGTACATGTAAGTTTACGGTAAGTTTGCTTTTTGGTCTTACATCTAATCAAATTCAAAGATTGCAATTTATTCAAAACTCAGCAGCGTAACATGAACAAAGAAACATGAATCAATATCCACAGTCTTTAAAGCTGATATTCTAAGCAAATAAATGTCCCTTTATTTGGTACATACGGCAAGCATATGTTATTTATAAGTTTCTCAATTCCATAGTATATCACAAACAAATTCTGGCTACTTGAAATCCTTAATTGAAATGTCGAAAATATCCGCCCCTCTTTGCATAGAAAATCAGTCACGGCGCTGGTCTACTTTATATGACATCACGTCCGGGAAAGAGTTTATTCACGTACCCGGATTTTCCATTGAAGGCATGTGCAGAGAGATACGATTTTCTGCTTATTTTGTTTCAAAGGCTGAAAAGTCTAATAAATCATAATTCTATGTATAATTCTTTACCTTCCCCTAATAGTTCTTAGTATTAATATCAATTCCCCTTTAAAAAATTATGACATATACATGCCAACGAAGTGCTATTAGTNNNNCTAAATGCGAGGGACGAGGAAACATAGCGAGCAAGAGGGGCCAGTGTCGTAATGAGCAGAAATGTTGGGGTGTGGGGAGGGGGGGGGGGGCTCAAGTATTTACGATCAGGTAGCAAAGCGAGCGAAGCAAAAAGCTTATATTGGCGCGGGGTTCAGGGGCAAAGCAACGGCAGGAGTCAAGAGTTGGAGCCCCAAGAAGTTCAGGGGTTCTTAAGTTATTTTATTACGGTCAGATGAGCATATTTCAATACCTTATTTGTGATACTGGCAGCCCCCTGATCCGCGGGCCTTGACATGTAGGCTTCTAAATAGGCATATTTTTGGGTGACTGTAAATTTGGGAATTTTCCATAAATGCATACAACAGTATAATTTACAAAAAATTAAGAAAAATGTTTGTGCGAGTGCGAGGGACGAGGGAGCATTGTGAACGAGAGGGGCGAAGGTGACGGCACTGACTACCCCCTTACAGGTTTTTGAAGTTTTGGTGTATTACAAAAGTACTTTCCTCAGCAAAACTATATTAAAACCAAGCAATATACCTCTTTCACATTTCACTTTTACTTTGCTGGTAATTAGTGGGCAGTCCGGAGGGTTGTAAATATCAGTTGAGGAGGTATATTTTAGTATCAGTAGGGCTCTTCGGCATGGATGGTATTTCTATTTCCCACTCTAGACCTCTGTCATATACATGTATATTGATATTGCTTTGTGAGTTGAAATGGCAAATGTCAGCCTGGTGGTGGTTATTTTACCTGACTGCTAAGAAAGCATAAATGCTTGTTTTGTTAGTAAGCAACCAGATGGCCGATGGCTTTACAGGTTTAGGTCCTCTCTGAGGGGCCTGGTAATGAGGATTAATGCCTTACCAAAGGGCACTAGTGCCTTGACTTGGTTTCGAACTCGGGTCACCAGATTACAAGACCACTGCTCTACCGATGTTAAATTATCAGCCTGGCAAATATACACTTAATATGTTGTAGTTACTCCTTATTGAAAAGAGCAAGCAGAATATTCATTTTAGCAGCACTGATCTATTTCTCTTAATCTTGTAAACATACAGTGTAAACTTTGCTTACGTGATACCAATGAAATACAGATTTTCTACAATATTTCCTTGTATGTTTTGAAGAATATTATGCGAGGGATACTAGCGAACGAGCGAGAAGATTTTTTTTCATTTTTATTAGTCTAAACGCTGCACTCTTTGGCCCTCCAGAGCTTATAAGTGTGTTGCAGTCTTAGGTCAGTATTTGCTTTTCATTTTTTTGCACTTTTTCACATTTTCTGGGGGGACGTGTCCCCGTCTTCCCTGGATCGCTGCCCTTGCGTACAATTAATGTAGCTAATCAGTCACAGCCGCTGCTAGCTACAGGCCCGAGTAAGTACAGCTCCAGCAATCCAAAATTACCAACAAGAATAATGTTAGACTCTGTCTCCAGTCATTCGCACAGTATACTTGACAGAACTGGCCAGACAGTTGTATAAAAAAAATATGCGCTTCCCGGGTCAAACGACACAAAGCAACGACAAGGCAGAGACAAGGCCTTTATTGTTAAAGATGAAATTGAGTTCTGGTCATGCGATTGCTTTGTGAAAGAAACGGTGTGGAATCGATTAGAAAAGGTTGATCATCTAGCATATAAGAATTGGTGTGTATTGCAAGGTTCTGGAATCATCAAAATGATAAGAAATTTGGNACATTGGCTATCTAAGTACCTATCCAGTCCTGTATCAAGTTTAAAGTACTTTCATTAACTTAATGTTTCCATCAGTTTGCTCTATCATGTCTATCTAAACAAGAAAGAATTCTGTATTCCAGTAAAAAGTCTTTAATTTGTGACCCACAAACTGTGACAAGAGCTTATGGGGAAAGGTAGTTTTCATATGCAGCCACTGTTGTATGGAACGTGCCTGAATACCTCAGAAATATTGAAACGTATGAAAAGTTCAGAAGTAATTTGAAAAGATATACAATTTACTACTTTGTAAGATCTCCCAATTATGAACCCAATACACCAATTCCACTCCCGTATTCTGTTACAACTGTAAAGCACATAGAGACAGGCAAGTATGCCTACATGTACATGTGCATGTGGAGGCGAGTTGGCTCGTGGAGGCGAGTTGGCTCAGTCGGTAAAGCGTCTGCCTGTGGAACCAAAGATCCCGGGTTCGACTCCCACCTAGGCAGATGACTGAAGCATGCGTTGTGTGTTAACGTGCCCCTTCCCTTGTTCATAGATGCAGGTTATGTCAAGTGGAAAACACTCCGTCCCTCGGATAGGACGTTAAATGGAGGCCCCGTGTACAGGAGAGTCACAACCCTTGCACGTTAAGAACCCATTGCACTATTCGTATAAGAGTAAGGGGAAACCCCGGTGTAATGGTCCACATGCATATCCCAACCAGGCCGAGTATACGGCATCTGCAAGAATCTTCAGTATTGAAGGAGGCAGATTGTCTTAAAGAAGAAGGAAGAAGACATGTACATCTGTGGTGTGCGCTTACACAAATGTTATTATTTCCGTATTTCTGTAGGTTAGAGATTCTGTTGCAGAATTTAGCCACATTCAATCAACGTCTGCTTGTATTTTGAGTGCACAATCCATGCAAGATTACATTTCATGAGAACTTTGTGTGTCTGTCAGAGAGTGTTTTCATGAGCCATTTATCATTAGAATGTGGTGGTAACTGGTAAAAATAAAGGGCAATTGTGCAATTTGCAAAGTTTCGGATATGAATGCACACATCAACAGTACTTGAAATCATTATATATGTAGGTTAAATCCAGGTTTACAGTATATCAGCTAACACGTTTTATTCCTATACAGGAATGTGTACCGGTAATCACTATTAAATGAAGAGACCTTAGAAAAAAGGGTATTTAGCAGTCCTTGGTCTACAAAAACCTTCACATAATGTACATGTACAGTGTATGTCAATATGTGTAGATAAGGTGCACAAAAATTGCCCACTGAATGAGGTTCTGGAGCATTTTTCCATGCGCAGAATGTATCAGAAAAGCATCAGCCTGGCTATTGTTTGTGTGTATGTTTTGGTATTCCAGAAAGAAGAAAAAAAGAAGAAGAAGAAGAAGAAAAAAAAAGCTTGGTGAATGAAACCATTATAGGACACAAACTCCACGTAGGCTAGATTAACTTGAAAGTAATCTTCTGAGGTCCACTCATGCACACAGACCTTGATAGGTTCTTGAATCTGACTCCAGTTTTTAAGGAGCGCCTGACTTCACTTTGATAGTTCTTGATGGGTGCTTGAATTTGGAGATGGAAGCCCCTAAGTCTTGGGTAATTAATCCAAACTTTCTAACAAGTTGGAACAAAAAATGTCCACATACTTCTATGCTTGAAGATGGTTCTTGTGGTATAGTATTTCAGTTTGCTGGAGGAATATTAGCAATTAATTTTGGCATATCTGATAACAGAATGCAGCATGTACAGTACTTGCATTTTTAGCAACTCCTTTGAAAGTCTTGTACATGTACATGTACATGTAAATTTCGTCTCCTCTAGTCATCTAGCAATTTTTTTCTTCAAACTGATGTCTCCACCCCTCCCCCCCACTTTCAGTAGCAAATTAACATAATTGGATGTATGTTCATATTACTGATAAATATGAATTGCTCTTTGTTCTAGAAATATGTTTCATCTATTCAATGTTTTCATGGATAGACACTGTTCATACTCTGGTCAACTGTGTACTGACTAATTATGATGATATATTTTTACATTCGTGTGAGACTGGATGTGTGTTGAAGTACTGGTATTGTTTGCAATTGATAAAAACTGTATTTGCACATTATTCTATGTGTGCAAACGAACATTGTTATTGTTCTCTCTATGAATAGACCCTGGTAGCTGACTGATTATAGAAACAAGAAACCACTCCATATAGAATGTATACTGTGAGTAGGTAGTCGTTGGATACTGCACGTAGCTCTCGTAGGCAGAAATACATGTAGGAAATGAGGGGTTTAAAGAGATATAGTAATCCTTGTGACATTTGTTGAAGGGATAGTTCAGTTCTGTTTTCAGACTGCAAATGCTTTCAAAGTGCATTTCTAGTGCTTTTTATATGTAGGACCTAAAATTGCTATGAAGGTAATTTTAGACCCCAAAATGTGTGAAATTTAACCAATACGATCATACTAATGCAGCTTCACTTTCAAAAATATACGGTGACCGTTAATTTATTAATGAATTTATAATTACAATACATGGCCGGCTGGTTGTGCATAATATAACCAACACAAAAAAGCCAACAAAAAGCCAACATCGGCATTGGCTGAAATTCAACGTAAAAGGCGCTGTTTAATTTTGTTAATGGCTGGTTCAAATTATCCAATATTTGTGGTGGTACACAAATATTAGAAATCTTTATATTTCAGCTGTCTCTGAACTAATCTTGATCAAACTAAGATGATTTTGTCATTAAAATTGTATGTTCTTTCAAATTTGACACTCAGTTTTTCATCATCTCACACAAAAATAATTGTTTGTATCCCCCTCTGCAACAGAACCTAAGTACCTAACTATCCCTTTAAAGGGAGTCCATGAATTGATGATTAGTAAAACGAGACACTAATAAATTGTACAGATTATGTATTCTGAAAAGAAATGAAATATAAAGATGAAACGTTATAGCCGCCATAATACCCCCAAATACCACAAATATGATTTACGTTTACACGTACCTGGTTGTGAGTTAACTTCTAGAACTACATATTCATGTTGGAGCTATCATGCATTTTAGAGTGGCCTATTTTCTGACTGTCTCACTTGTTATTGCTTCATCTCTATTCTTAATTTTCAGAGAATAGATGAGTGGTTATGGATTAGAATGGAGCCCAGTCAACTTTGACTAATAACTGAGATTTGATTTGCAGCATTAGCAATTATGATAATTGAGAAATAATTAAAAAGCAATTTGATTACGTTCATGCTGACTGCTCATAACCCAGTAATTGAATTATGAATTGGAGGGGAAAAAATATAATAATTGCTTATCAATTTATTACCGGTAATACAAAATCCATTTTAGTGGACAGAGGAAAATAAATTGTTTTTTTAAATTGATTTTGTTCAGGAATTGCAGATTTTCTTTCTCATACTGATACAGTATTAGTGAATATTTCAGCTGTCCTTTTGCTTTATTTATTTAAATGGTTGACTCTTTGTACTTATTTTTTCTGTCCTTTGTAATTTACTCTTATTGCCTGTATTCAAATGGAAGTAAAACAAACTAACTCAACTTCTTGCAACATGAATTAACCAATCAGCACCTCTCTTCTTTTCCTATTTCTTCACACTAGGTGGGAACAGATCCTAAGGAAGCACGCTATTGGTTGAAACAGTTTCAGCGTTTAGGAGGCAGCCATTCCAAGCCCTTTGCTGTAGTCCAAGTCCATCAGGAAATCTTTCAAAAACCTGATCTGGTATGTTGTAAACTTTTGTTTTATTCACAGCAGATGAACCAGCATATGATTCATACAGTTACGCACACGATGACATTTTAATCCCCTTCTTTCAGCTCAGAATCATTGATTTTAGCATGATTTCTTTCATGTTTTCTTTTTTTAATGATTGTAAGAAGGATGCATTATTATACAAGATTTAGCTTACATCATGCTTTCTGACATTGCATAGGTGCAACTAATGACTCAAAACTTGTGGGCTACATGTAGGTCCCTGATTCACAACAATTTGATCAACGGCAAATGATACATTTCTAAAACAAATTTGTCCGCAGCCATTCAAATGTGATGATTTCAATAGCTTAATTTCTTGGTACTCGTCAGTCGTCATTCATAGCAAGATTGGATGAAATGTGGCCCTGTAACTGCACAAGCTGGAACAAACATGAATCAATAGGAAATTTAATGTACTTTATGTCTGTGTTTTCAGACTAGCTACTGTCCATAGATACTTGTAATCCCATCTATCCATGTCCCAGGTAGTGGAGTATATCCACTTCAATTTGTGTTACCCTGCTTGATTGATAAATGAAATGGGATCACTGTCCTGTGCTCATACATACTGTAATCTTATCTCTACATTATATTACAGCAGTACATGTATGTACATTAACATGTAGTTATCTTTATTGGTTACTTAATCATCAATTATGCCATGATTTAGCTTGTTCCTGTCTAATACCGTTCTTCAGATATGTTAATATTCACTCTCCTGTTGGATCATTTTATTTTCTGACAGGATGCACCACCAAAAGTCAAACAAAATCACTGCATGATTCTGATTATTCAAAGTTGGTTCTTTTTCGTTAATATTTTGAATTATTTTCAAAATTTTCAAAAATGTCATATTTATTATGTGTTCATATACTTTTCCATCTTATATGATTATCTTCTCTCATAAATGCAGGCTTGTTTACAAGAAGACATTTTGTTTAGCATTATTATTACATTATTGGTTATTAAGGTATTGACTTATTTGATGTACTTTAGATGTAATGGAAAGTGGGTCTAAAAATGAATAAGTCTGTTCTCATTAATGTTTCATTTCACCACCACCATTGTATATTTAGCCGATAAACTTTATGTGTTTGATTTTATGTTAAATGAAAGAATGGCCACAGAGTGCATACTGTACATGTACATACAATCTATTAAGTATACTGATTAATAATGAAAAGTGAAATTTGAGGCTAAAACATTTAAAATTAAATCCAGTCCTAATGTTTGAAATTTTCATCATTTTCACATTTTGCAGTTAATATCCAAGTGCAATGGTCTATCTACAATGTAGACTAGACATGTATGCAAGTCTCCTTGTTTATAGATTATCACTTGACTAACTTAGGAGGCACCTTGAGCTTAATATAGATTAGACTCATTAAATTCCACTCATTGTCTGACTCTGTAAGCTCATTAAAGACTAATAACGTACTCTTTACTGCCCCTTTGAGCTTAAATTAGTTGCCAGAAGTGTCGATCCTTTCAAACGGCAAAACTTAGCAATTGAAGGAAATTCACATACAAGGATCAAGTGACCCCCCCCTTTTTTTTTGTCACCAAAACAACCATTAACACGTTATTTACATCATCATTTGCAAGGAAATCTTGAATTAACTACCCGGTAACTGTTAAATAAAGTGGCAAATAAAGAGTTTTAAATTTAAAACGTTAGCAGTGTCCTAATATTCAAATTATGCAAGGGAACCCGTTTACTTGCTAGACCTTGCTGTCAGACACTATTGAGTGACTGACTGGGTTTTTTCTTTTTTGGTAATAACATACCGGTACATAAAATGAGCTGTAAAGGGTACATGAGCATTTGTCTACATCAATAACCCTCTTCTTGTAATGGCTGAAATTAAACTGATTGAATCTTTGTGCAGCATAAAACGTACGACCATTCGGTAAAATGGTCTGAAAATCAGACTATAACTTACTGGCCCTACAGCTCTTAAGTCAATTCGACAACTAATAGTCATTATTTTTGAACTTACAGACATTTTCAAGCCTCCCTTTTTTTAGGGAAGTTCTAAATTAGTATTTACATTTAAATGTCGTTGGAATTTAACCTTTTTATTTTTGGGGGGCCTGCAAATTGGACATAGTACCTTTAAAGGGACTTAGAATGGGACAAGCTTCTTTACTTTGTACAGTATGTCAGGAAATCTACACTGTAGATTCTCAGAAAAATAATTTTTTTTGAGCCAAATAATCTAATCATTCATATTTTGAATATTTAGATGCAGTTTCACTAAAATTTTAAAAGGTTAAGCAGTGTATATGAAAAAGTTCATTGCATACAATAAGATTGTTTGTATACATTTTTCCTTGTTGCTTGATCCTGAGCCAAGCAAATGACCATGGGTAGTAGCTCCATGATATGACACTATGCTGAACCGGTCTTTGCAGTGCATGAAAAACTAGCTTGAAGGCAATGCTATTGAAACTGTTTTGTCGTCATTGATAGGTTTATCCTATAAACACAATAGCATGAAAGGACCCCTATTGTGCTACTGTCCATAGGGGATCAATATACATATTGCGAAAGAGCACTTCAAAGAACTGGTCGTGAGCGGCTTTCTACATGTACGTGTCCATTCCCATGCCCAGTAAGCATTGGAAATCAATATAAAGATAAGTCAATTTTACGGTAAATGTTACATTGATATTGTATCAGTATTTGTGAATAGCAAATCATACGATTGCTGGACATGTATCTTGAGAGATACGGTATTCCTGTATGACACTCGAGTTTGTAGGTTGATGTCATCTAAAGGAAGTTATCAGCAACTTCATCATAGGCCCTTTCATGTGGTTGTATAGTGCATGTCAGCCACTGCCAGACGATTGAAATTAAAACAATCCTTTAAATGTCTATCAAGTTATACGGTAATGGATTCATAAATCTATGCTAAAATGTTTGGAACTTAAGAATTTTCAACCAAAATTTTCAACCAGAATTTTCAACCAGAATTTACAACAACAAAAATCTGTTTTTTAGAGGTTAGCGTAATGAAAAGGAATTGTCTAAGAACATGTACCATACAAAATATATTCAACCTCTCCACTCAAGTCATGTAAAGTTTACCTTAGCGAAATACAGTGCCACAAAAAGACGTGTCCAGAACGCGAAATACATAATAGATTCTGATGTTTGTTAATTTTTTATTTTTTTTTGTTGGGGGGGGGGGCAGATCTGAATGAAAGTTTAGTCTCATTGAGATGGTACATGTATATGCCAGGGGGCCGTTTCTCGAAACCGTCATAACTACAAGATCAACGACATCTCGCCACTGTCACGCAACTTGTCAGCTAAGTGTTTCACGAAGCTGTCTTTGCCAGATGAGCG
>BEXV01000371.1:211238-224754 GCA_003118195.1 Hemicentrotus pulcherrimus | reverse complement strand
CCCCCCCCCCCCCAAAAAAAAAAGAAAGAGTTGACTGCAGAGTATACATAATCAGAGGTCTTAATTCAACAAATACTGCCATCTTTTTATAGTACTTATTTTGTAAGCTGTTTACTGTTAAAGTCATGTTGATATAATTTTGTGTCAATATGCTGACCAGTGTACAATTTGATCAGCTAATACATCAGATTTGGTATTAGTTAAGAATAGTGATCATGATACTGGTATACCCCTTATTTATTCACCGCAAAGATTACATTTGTGTACATGATCAAAGAGAAATGCTGCCATTATGAAAAGGATAGGGTTTGGGGGAGGGGGCAGGAGTACTGCAAACATCAATATCACTTTACTAAGCCTGCATTAATGTTTTACTTTGGAATATTATTACATTATTATTATATATCATTATAATATTCATGAATGTCTGCTCATAAGCAGCTATCACCTTGATGAGAAATACACCATTTAGTAGAAGTGTCATAGTCGAGTGGTTCAAGCACTTGACTTGAATTTCAAAAGTTGTGGTTCGCTCTCTGACATGGCACTAATGTCCTTTTATTTACCTTGATTTACCTTGATGTTGGGCTTCAAGTATAAATACTTGAATGCCCCTCCGCAGCAGGGCATTTATCTACATTAGCCACTCAGTACCCAAGAGAGAAATGGGGATTTGGTAGGATGACGAGAGCATTTGTGTTAGTTATTGCCTATGCCCCCACAGTGACCATATGGTAGGAATACTCCCCAGGGAGTGGAGATGGTGCACATTGCTCATGAATGAATCTGGTAACCGGGGTAATGATATCTGTATAGGGCTAAGAGACAGTATTCAGTAATTAGCGCTATATGAATCCAGATTATTATTATTTTTACTGAAATGTGCTAGAATAGATGATAGGCTATACACATAATTATACTAGCAGTATTTGTAGGCGTTTACCCGTTCCTTTACACAGCAGGCAGTAATACCGGTAATGAAAAGCTGTTTTATGCATTTGGCCTAATCTTGCACAACTTTGTGAAAAATTCCATGCCTGAGCTAATGTACAAATGGCATTTTGGGCATTTTTGTTAGTTGCGAGAGAGAGATTGACCATGTAAATACACACCTAAGTCTAATGGCCAGTAGTACAATATGGTGGACTTGTATTTAATATTAAAGGTAAGCTATTTCTTATCCTTTTTTGTTGTTTTTGCCCTTGTTCTGAAGTGGAAGTGAACCATGAGAACATGTTTAGTTGACTGAATGCAGAAAGATTAGAGAGATGGTCAAGTGAAAGTTTGAGAGAAATATGATGAAGAACAAGGAAGTTTTGAAGATCCCTTCATTAAATAGTAAATGTCTGCTGTTCCTTGCAAGCTTTTCTCCATTTATATCAGCTTTTTCAAAATATTTCAATCATCTATTTTTTTAAACTAAAGTAATGCACTCATTTCATAGAGAATGAAATATAAAACATACTTCCAATGTAATGTACAGCATATTTTGAGAAAACATTTTTTTTTAAAGAAGAGGAAAATTAGTCTTTTATAGCAAGACAAATTTGTAAGTCACAAATGAATTCATGGTGTTGCAGTTATCTTCAAAACTACAAAAACTAAGTCCTATTATGTATTTTATTTTCTCACATTTTCACAAACTTGTTTCTCTTTCTTCACGCTAGGGTGGACTGCCCATTTAAAAACAACTTACCGGTAATGAAATCTACTTAATGTCAATTAGAATAATGTAGAAAAGTTAATACTATAGTAGAGTATGTATCAAATAATTGATGGATATAAAGATGTACTGATATTTTCACAGTAAAGTTCAGGTATGCAAAAAACTTGATCGAGGAGTCCATGTATTTATGTTGCTTTATGGTAAGCAATATAAATACATACATCCTGTTAAAATAAAAGATATTTTTGCTTATATTGCTGAATTCTCATTATAATATATTGACTGAATCAAAGCTATCTCGGTATGGTATATTTTGTATCAGTATGAAGAGACTAGTTCAATGCAACATTGTATACACGTCTGAAGTGGCAAGTGTCAAGTTTGCAGTGCTGTGCTATGCTATGATATCATTCCTCTTTCACTTAATCTAGGTGTGAAAGAATTATTATTTGCTAATTTTATGAGTTGACATTTTTTGCCAGATGTAATAACGACATTCAATCGCATGACCGCATCGGGTTGATAATGTACATATATTGGACATTCAAGTAATGCTATTTACATTTAGAAGAGTCTGGTATATTATGTATCATATAATTATATAAATGTGCGGTTATCACTTAATTCACAGGAGCAATTGCACCATCAAGATGATCAGAATAACATTTGTGGTTACAGATAAATTTAAATTCAATTTGAATAAAGCA
Source organism: Hemicentrotus pulcherrimus (assembly GCA_003118195.1). NCBI lineage: Eukaryota > Metazoa > Echinodermata > Echinoidea > Camarodonta > Strongylocentrotidae > Hemicentrotus > Hemicentrotus pulcherrimus. Next base: position 222,381 of record BEXV01000371.1, on the reverse strand, counting down.
TTGTAAATATAAAGAAATTACTTATTTTATCAAAGTAGTTGAATTTCTAAATTGGTCATATTGCAGTTTTTACAAGCAGGTAATTTAAAATGTTATAATACCAAACATATTAGGCAATTATGTGTGCAGTTGTACATTATGGTAATGATCTATTCAATACCAGTATTGCTCTTTCAAACTAGTGATATATATTATCATCTTTCACAAAGTTCATATTACAGACCTCAAGAGTCACTGCAAGATAAATGAAAGTATTAAACTTAAGTTTGTTCTATAATGCAGGCTAAGCAAGCAATAATATTTACAATAGGGAAAAGAAGAGTTCTTTATAATGATGAATGTGTATTATGCAATTTAAAGCAAAAGCGTTAACGTTTATTTTTGTGTACATGTACATACGGTACATTTACATGTGAAACTGCCAGATATTGGAAACTCACTATTTCAGAACTGTAAAATTAAGGTCATTCAGTGTTTCTATGTTTACCTATGACAATTATGCAAAAATTGTTAGTCATATTCAATCTTGAAATTCTCAGCTTTTAAATTGTTGTGTATTTTATGACTTTTGTATTTTGCAATTCAAACTAAGCTTTGCCTCAAGAACAAAACAAAAATGTGCAATAACTATATTTTGTTTGTATGCTAGCTACTTGAAGCATGATAATTCGATGTAAGCAACCTGATAAGGTTTTGTGATTACAGTGGAGATGTGTGAAAGTGCTCTAGTATATCAGCTAATTCTTGAGTAGGAGATTGTGATAGCTTAATTATTTGAAGTTGATGTGGATATTTGAATGAGTCAAGCAGGAGTCACTTTGTTTACAGCCTCAAGTTGATTCAATTAAATTTAATTTGATACATTTCAACTAAAATGTAAGTAGGACGTATTATTAAATTGACAACGGATATTCCAAAAATATGTGATCAAGGGCAATTCCATACTATAAGTCCAGTACGATATCTTTTCTCATTTTATTTCATCCAAAAATGAATATTTTTCAAAATGTCTTTTGACTAATTATTCTTTCTCATTCAGTGATCGTATCAAGAGATTTTGTTCATCTTTAGATAAAATAGTGACATAAAAGACATATGTCACATACATAGACATTGCATGAAACCATCCTTAACACAAGGAATGTACAAGCATCTAGCCAAAGTGTTACAGACTACAGAAGATAAGAGTACATGTTTTGTAAGTACTGATTTTCATGTGAATATGTACATGCATACTAAGAATGATGTTGCATGTATGATTTCATGAATTTTTGTAATCGTAAATGAGAGAAAGTAATTGAATTAATATGATTTGCCGAATTGGTCAGTAGAACAGTTGATACAGATTTTCAAACAACATTCTTATCTTAATAGTGATTAGTAAAACTTCAATTCGGTGCTTTTCAAGTTACAAATAAGTTTCACTGTGTACATGTATATTTTGAGTTGTGAGCATTGGACAAGTATTGTTTTAGGTATAGTATTGTATTGAATTTATTTAAACAATGAAGTAAAAACCAAACATGTCTGGGCATGCTGCAAAAAGCTTTGAAAAACCCGTACAGGGTTGCATCCTGACAGTTATCAAATATAACAAGATATATGATCATAAAAAACAAAGAAACAGATAGGTAAAATAGTTATGGCGGTAAATATGAATAAAAACACACCATCAAATTGTATAGCATGTAAACTTCAAACTGGTGACAGAAAATTATTTAAAATAAATTATCAGAGAGTTTAGTATTAAATCACACAAAGGTGTTATTATGAGGTAGTATTATTTCAGACAGATTGTGAGTAGACAAATGAAAACTAACTATCTGAATACAATATGAGAGGAACAAATTGAATTATTTAAAGAAGAGGAAATAATTGAATTGCTTATATTGCACCACAAGCTGTCTACATGCAGCTTTTTAACACAGAAAATGTTCAGGTAAGGTACATTTATTAGTTGATGAATCACCAATATCGGATATTAATCAGCTATTTATACACATTTTGACATAATTGAAATAGGGTGCTTAGTAGTAAAAGTGTAGTCACATATTCAAATTTAATGACTGAATGATTGAATTTAAGAGGAGATTGCTAATAATCTTGAGTGGGTGAATTTAAGTTTTTGGTTGTACGGAGCCACTTTGAGTTTAACTTAATTAACATAATTTATTTCAGTTGCTTTCGTTTGTGCCACATACATGTACGCTGCATGTGTAATATACATGTATACACTGTGATATGTAATATACACTGTAATATGTAAACTGAAATTCTAGTATTGTGATAGAGCTGCATATATAGTATATATATACATGTAATCTTACATGAGATATGTATATATGTATTATGTATATCTAAAGTATTTTACATAAGGAAATATATTTGAGGCTATATACTTGAGATTATATGTAAAGATATTTGGGGTTTTAATTTGAATTGGCTAAATGGGTATGTGTGAGGATTCAATGTGTATCTTGGGGGTAATTGTGGTATAACTAACACATAGTTCACTTAAAACAGAGTTTCTTTAAAGTGTGCTAATTTATAACCAGAAAATATTTTGCTCTGTATGTGATGGTTTCTGTGTATTTATACTATACTGTAATTAACATATGAGCTTCAAATATTTCTTTTACAATGTACAAGGAAACTTTGTGAGTTCAAATACACTCTGAAGTAAGTAGACTAGTTGTCACACCCGTACATGCTTGCAGTAGAATAGGGCACGTACGGAACCAGAGTCAGACTTGGTTTCTGTAACATCAGGTTTATTTCTTCATACTTCTTAAAGGTATTACAAAGTTTTGGGAAATTTTGAAAAATGGGTGGATAGTGATTCTTTACAATTTTGATATATTTGGATGCCCATGTGGATGTATTAAAAACACTAGAAATTTTAGCCCCTTAAACACTTCTGCTTTCAAGAAAAATTGAATATAAAGATTTATCGGTGCTCCTGATAAATTTTGATAAATTTAAAATAGCTCTTAAGGCCGTACAATGGTACCTGCGACCATAAAAATCTCAGAGTATGTAGTTGTGGTATATAATTTACGAACGAGAATAACTAATCGGTCGATTTTAGTCAATAAACATTGTTTTATAGCTTAATTAATATCTTGACCTTGAGAGGGAGCTATTCAACATAAAGTGTTTATTATTTACAATTTCTTATTTTTAGAGTCGATTTCGACTGCGACAACGATCACTGAATATTGTAGGATCGTATATGCTTCCAATACGTCCATTTGAACCAAATTCATGACCCCCTACCAAAACTTTGTATTACCTTTAACCTTCACCCCAAAGAATGCCAGGTAATTTTTTTTTTGTGTAGGTTGATTGTATACATTCTAGGTTTATACAAATTATGATTGGTACATCTTGAAACCATTCAAAACAAATTAATCAAGCAACTAAAATGTCAGTAGAGAGATGTGCTCGTAGTAGGAGGTACTCCAAGATTTACATGTTATGTTCTCTGCAAACTTATATGGTGGCAGTTTTAAATCTTTAAGTTGACACTACTTTTACAGTTCTTTTGCCCATCACACACATTGCTTTTCTCCAGCACGATTTGCCTTATACTGTTGAATTATTCTTTATTTATCCGGTTTTCCGCATGTTCAATTTACAATTTTATTCTTGGTTTATAGTTTTCCAAATTATGATTGTATTTCAAATTGTATATACATGTACCCAGTACATTTATGTGCTAAAAAGTTGGTGATAGTATGTTTTTTTATATTTGTTTCCCTTTTTTTTCCCTTTTTTTTAATAGATACAACAGAGTTATTTTATGTGTACACTGGAGAGACCTGTATATATATTATTTTTAACAAGTGTTTAATTTTTTTGCATTGCGTATTCACCAAGTTGGCACTTTGTGTTTTTTATGGTATCTTCTACCATTTTGTTTCCTTTCTTTGGGGGAAATATTCAGCACCATCATTGTAATCAAAGTTACTCACAGCACCCCCACTTCAGACTATCAAGAAATGACTTGGACAGGATATTTTAAGAACTGCTTCATTCCAAACAAACTGATTATTGTAAGCTGAAAGTAATATCCCTTACATGTTTGTAAGGGATATTAGTATACTATCACCTAATCTGGACATTTACAACAGATGTTAACATTTAAAGAAGTGCAATTAAAACAGACCCTGAAACGTAACTAATAAATTGCTTATCACCTTGCTTTGTGAGATACTTTGTTTGTATTAGGGTGCCATATATTTATTTTTTCAGTAATTGGGCTTCAACTTACATGTACATTGCCGATAATCACAATATTTCAAATGTTAAATAAATGTATTTGGACCTTTTAGTGTCAACATCCCTTATAACTTTCATTTCCAGTAAAGTTATTAGAATCATTTTGCATTCTTAATGCTTTTCAATCTGTATGGTTTGTTATATATTCTAGGAAAGGCAATGCATTCAAGTCAAATGCAAGTTGTGGGCATTTATTTTCCTATGCGTGTGTGTGTGTCTACGAAGAGATACCATATAATTACAATTTGCAATTAAAATCTCAATTCTGCAAGAAGAGATCAATGATTATTTTGTCCGTTATTTATTTGTATATTTATGTTTATTTGAGCCATGAATTGGCAGTGTGTAGTGTATATGCTTTTGTGAGATCTTTGTAAGTTTTTCATTTGAAGTTATAAATCTGTTCATGTGAATTAGCAGAAACATCTTCTTATATTTTAATCATAAATTATCAACCAAACAAAATTGTAAAACACATTGACAACAATCAAAGATAAGTTTCCTTAATGATACACATCTGTTGCCGTCTTTATTGGTTTGTTGTATCAAAAGAAATTGACATTCATACAAAATTGAATTCTTGCTCTCGTGTTACTAATATTAAAATGTTTCAAATGTTTTCAATAAGTTAACACACAATCCATTCTTCAGCTAATTTGATATTAAAGTACAATTATGAGCTGCATGTCCAGTTGTATTGCACTTTTATAACTTTGTATAACTTGGCCAATAGACCAATATCGTCCATAGCTTAATAAAATACTATTCTCTAATCAAATACAGCAATACAGTTGTAATGCTAGAATCACTGTATTAAAATATAATTTTCTGAGTATATAGCAGAGTTCAAGCCATACACATTACTTAGAGATCGGAGGGAAGATAGAGGCAATAGGAGGTAAGGTTGCTTCTTTCATGGTCCTTGAAGCGTTGATGTTGCGATGGTCATCACCCTTGCCAAGTCTCAATAAAACACTGAAAGAGGAGGTAAAGGAGAGAGAAAAAGAGTGAGATTCTGAGGGATGAAGATGTGTGAATTCACTGCTTTTGTGCCATACAAAGTCAAAATGAAACAATTTTGTGAAAGCAGCTACATTTTAATGCGCATACATATATATCCATCACAGAGGTTGCTCAAGGCGCCTACAAAGTAGTATTATCCTGGCTTGAGCAAAGCTGCCCTAGTTTCTGACAGAATTAAAGACATTTTTTCTGACCAAGAACCCATCTTCTACACATGGATGAGAGTGGTAAATGTTGATTGATGACTTGCTATAGGACATTAGTGACATAAATGGGACTCGAAATGTGAATATGGTTTCAAAATTTTGGATAAAAATCAGAATGACACACGTGGTCGTGTCTACAGCTTCAAACATTAATAAGAAATCTATGGCCAGAATTAATGAAGGAGGTTTGTTGACAAACCTGGGTTTATGTGCGTCATGTGACGTGTTTCAAACCAAGGTTCATATGACGCACATAAACCTAGGTTTGTCGACAAACCTCCTTGTGAATTCGGGCCTATGACACTTAAGTAATATACAGTTCTACAACTAAACTAGAAGCAAAGCTACAGCATGGAGGTCTATGTACGTACTCCTGGGCTGTCTTGCGTCTTGTATTTATATCCATATCCAGCATCTTAGGGGTGGTCACCACAGCAGTTGTTGCTTCCCAGTTGGAAGGCATCTGAACAGAAAAGTGACAAAGAAAGGAAAAGAAGTAAGAACTTTTGTAGACACATTCAGGTATTCTCCTGTTGCGCAAAGGGTTGTGAAGGGAGAGCTGCTATTGTTTGTAACTTGCCCTTGATCACAGCCTTTCATGTAAAATGGTTAAAATCTTTAATCATAGCACATCTATCTATCGCAACGCATTTCCTGTGCTACATGTACTTGTATGTCAATTTCAAGGCAAAAGAAGAAGGGAAAGTGATTAAAAATTGCACATTTCATGGGTGGTACCTTGGCTTAATTATCCATAATATTGAATTAATTACAGTGAAAGTCTTTAACACTGGGGAAAAAAAAATTGTGTGTTACACTTTATAAAAAGATGTTTGCCAAGAACATACATGTATTGCACACATTGATTCTAATTTCTAATGAAAATAGAAATACATTTCACTGCATAAAATGTCTCATACTTTTTAGAATACCAACCTTGTTTTACTGATGCCACAAAGAATGCATATTTCCATAGCGTTCTGAATTACACCTTTGTATGTACAGACAAGAAAGTTTTTATAAAACGGATGCTTGAGAACTAATGATATTATCAGTATTTGTATTAATGCAAATAAAAACTGCCCAAGTTCCAAGACCACCTTTTTAGACCAGGCCTTACTTACCCTCCAGAATGGTCCAGTTTCTCCCAAGAGGGCCATACTGGTCCCAATGACAGACTCTTTTGCCATACTACCAGATAGATCCATATAAATACCACTAGGCTGTATCTTGGGCTTGCGTCGTCTGCTAGGAGGTTTGTAAGGTCTGAAGGTCGCTGTCGTGGGACGGATCATAATGATACCGGCTTCCTGTGTTACTGCATCAAAGCTGCAGAGAAGAAGATGATGATGTAAGCAAATTTATCTAATCCATCTGTCTCAATTTGTACTTCAAAAGTAGAGTTAGAAAAGTTGTATTACCTGAAATTCTTGACCTCAGTGTTCAGGGATTTAGCACATGAACCATAGAATGTTTTGAAATCATAATGTGTCATACTGATATAAACACTGTACACTATTAAACATGATTGCCTGCCACATGTTATTTCTGATTTGTCATAAACAAATTCCCATTTCAATCAATCATATAGGCCCGTATTCTGATGTCGTGTTTAACTTAGCCACGTCTAAAGTTAAACAACTGATTAGTTAGACACGACTTAGACAGGACTTAGACGCGAGGTCGTGTCTAAGTCGTGTCTAACTAAATTTCGTATTCTGAAGTCGTGTCTAAGCCTCGTCTAGTCTCGGGGTCAGCAAGTAGAGTGTACTGTCGACGTTGAAAAGCAGCAGAATCGCGCCCTTAAACAGGACTTAAACAACCCCTCGCAGTTGTCTAAAGTTAAACAGGACTTAGACAGGACTTCATGTTTAACTTTAATTAAACACGACTTCAGAATACGAAAAAAGTTAGACACGACTTTGTGTCTAAAGTTAGACGGAACTTAGACAGGACTTAGACAACTGTTTAGTTAAACAGGAGTTAGACACGACTTCAGAATACGGGCCATACAGTTTGTCAAATGATTACTATTTTGAACAAAAATACTTATAAACTGGAAAAATATGAGTTGAAAATGTTTAAAGATACACATCAAGGTATATATTGTGATTACAAGATAGTTGAACATCCATATATGAAGAAAAGCAAGGTCTGATATGAAATTATTATTACTATGATGTCTTGTTTACCTAGGGTAGCCTCATCAGTATTAACACTGTTTTTAACTGAGGGCCCTGCAGTCATATATGGCTTGTATATTTTACTATCTTCATCATGGTATCTCACTAATATATATTTTTCTAACCTGAGAATTAAATGACAGCATCTCTTTTACCCGTAATTCAAAATCTTCCTTTCTTACCCTCTTACTCAAGGACAAGTCTTTATGGAGCATCTAGTTCCTGAATAAAACAAAAAATAACTCACATGGCCAACATTTGTTCATATAGCTCTGTTCTCTGTTGCTTCAATGATTCTCTCTTCTCCCTCCATTTATCGATACTCTGAAAAAGGATAAAATACAAATCATATGTTCAGAGCCAGAAGGGGATTAACTCTGTCTAAATATAAATTAATGCTCTTTTTGTCCAGAGAGATCTTTACGCTCATCCACTTCTACTCCCAGATCCCTTGTGATTCCTAAAGATCGGATGCAAAAAGTTTAGGGGAAGATCCTTTGCTCACGTTTCCTACCTTATGGAAAAGCCTTCTTGGAGACATCAAAAAGAGTACATGTATATACTCTGACTCCTTTAAAAATCATGTAAAAGTGCTTGTTTAATTATTAATCATTTCTACATGCACCTTGAGCACCCTAAAGAGTGGATTTGGCGCTATATATGTTATATTTATTATTATAGTTATATGGTCGATGTGTAGATATGTTTATACATCATTCAAGAATATGTTATTATCCACAGATGCACTGAATGATTTATAAAATAAATCAAACAAAATCACAATTCAAGTGAAGTTTATTCAGTTCCTCTATTTCATTATGAAAGATCAAATGACATTAATTCAATTGTCACCTTTTGCAAACCTGGATAATGTAGGAAGCAATAGCCTATATAATTTGGGAAATTTGAACTGAGTGACAAGAGCTTTATTACAAGAAAAAAGGTCCTAATTAAAGACATCTTTTAATTGAGTTCAACTTACCGAACTCATTCTTTTCCCCATCCTCTCTAGGTAGCTAGTGAGTCGTTTGTCTTTCTCTTTATCTCCAGACTTGTCACCTTTTATCTTTTCAGATAACTCCTCTGTCAAGGATCATCAATATAAGTTATCACAATTTTTTATATTTAGTTCATTGCATTTTCAATGAATTTCTCTTTCAAAAGTTTGAAGAACTATGAACACACATTTGTATAGAATACATGATGACATCTTTTATCCAAGAGTTCACACACATTATCATTAGCAATACTTGACTCTAGACTAACATTATTATCTTCTTTGCTAAAAAATTTACATTAAAATACAATATCCCATCCTTCAGAGTGCTCCAGATCACAGGTAAATCTGAAAATGAAAGGGTAATTTCAAGCTCNTAATTGTATCATCTTTATAAAAAAAATAGAACAATCCATAAAACAGTTCCCTGTTAAAGATGAAGTTGAGTTCTGGTCATGCGATTGCATTGTGAAAGGAACAGTATGGAAACAATCAGAAAAGGTTGATTGTCTAGCATATAAGTATTTGTGTGTATTGCAAGTTTCTGGAGTCTTGGTAATGTTACAGGCACTGTACACAAAAAGATATATATGGGACTACACGAACACGTGGCGTAAAAATCTGTCCCGATTTTTACGATGTTACATGCCATATCAAGAATAAGAAGGCATTTGAAGCCATGCTTTTCAGGGAACATGGTTTATCTGATGTTCTTCCACATTTGCATAATAACAATGATAACACTAAAAAAATTATTTTCACCTCTATCCAGAACTCAACATTCTCTTTAAGGTTAACAACAATCCCCAGTAATCAGCCATATTGTGAAGTGAAAAGAGATCAACAGATGAACCTTGCAAAACTGAAGGTTAACCCACTGCCTACTGGACTGGGTGGTCCCTGTATCAAACCTATGGGAAAAGAGAATTGATGAGTGAATGGGTTAAGAGCAGCATTTTTGAAGACAAACTAACCTTTCTGTTCCTGTATTCTCCTAAATGTGATATATCTCTCAAAGAGGCTTCTTAGTCTTATCTCAGGTACCTCCATAGTTTGGTTTATGATATTAACAGTTATCTGCAAGAAACATAAAAGACTCAATTAAAGATAATTTGATTACTGCTTATGACATTGCACTGTGGAAGATACTATCTACGAGTTGGTAGAGGTCAATTTTCGAAATAAATAAGAATACTGTGATGATTTTGGATCTAAACAGTGATATGAATCTGTGGATTACAAATTTGCAACTTTTGCAGCGCCCCATGTTAACTTTTGTGGAAAGGGCCCTGGATTGATATTTTTGGAATCTGTATCCATGTGCGGTATGTACACAATGATAACATTGGGTGGGGGGGGGGGGGGGTCTGGACTGAGATTTTGAATGCCTGTTAGCGGCAACCTCACTTTGGTCCAAAACTCTTAGCTATTATCAGTCATATTCGGAATACACAAATGTTCTACTTCAGAGGCATCTGTTATATTTTTCTGTTGTGACAAATAAATGGCTTGATTTCGACACATCGAATCAGCAAATACATACATGTATATACATAAAAGAAATAAGTCTGTTTTTACTGCGTGTAGTTCTTGTGATATTTTGTTTTCTTTAAAGGCATCTTCCAGCATGGTTAGATTCTTGAGTTGATCGCTGACTTTCATTCTCATCTGCTCAACGTTAGGTTTCTTCAGGGTCAGACGGGGCTGTCAGGAACAAAACAAAAAAAAAACAAATATCACTCTCATGTACGAACAACAAACTATTGCATGATACCAAAAATAGAATCTGCAGAGGGAAGAGAATCTTTGTACTTTTAACATAACACTTATTAGAATTACTACAACTCTTGCAAATACAAGCTAGGCCTGAACCAACAAAAAAGACTTTTTAGAAGTATCAGCTCTAGCATCACAATCCTATTTAGGCATCACATGTATTTTCTGTAAGTGGGTGAATGGGTAGTCTAGTAGGGACTGTGTGTAAGACTCTATTTCAACAACACTAATACATTCTATACATCCTGGGTATTATTTTAATTTATATGAAATTGAGCAAATTTTGAATACACATGAAAGAATCACCCATGTATGAGTATAAACAATTTAACACCTGTGAACATCCACAATTACATACATATATATATATAGACACACCAGTCCCTCCTTACTCATGCCAGAAAGAAATACTACATTTCAAAGCTAAATTACTTTGAATACCCTTCATAGTAAACACGAGGTAACTTAGCAACTCGTCTTCAGCTGTTGCCAATTTGGCAGTCATGTTAATGCACTGACCATTAATGCTTCCATTGATCGTTAAACGTCTGATGTAAATTGCAATTCAATCTCTCACACGCCTTGATTTTTTCACTAGGAGTATAACTCAAGAAATTGTTATGGTTTCGTCGTGGCATTGCATAATTTGGAAAGAAACTAAATGATGCAACAGATTG
>BEXV01000371.1:190755-209922 GCA_003118195.1 Hemicentrotus pulcherrimus | reverse complement strand
GTCTCTCTCACCTCTTCAGAAACATTTAACATCACCATTTCAGGTGATCATGTGACTCAATGCATATTATTTGTAGGCCCTACATGTATATCGGGGAACAAAATCAATATACACTGTAATAAGCATACCATAGATGGTATTTTCAAGAAAGCTATAAAGGAAGTAAAAACATGCTGGAAAATGTTCCGTTGCCATTTTGATTGATGGATAATTAACTCACAATGATCGTAGCTCCCTCTGTAGGTTGCTTGCTTGTAGGATCTGGCCTTTGTGTCTCTCTAATAAGGAATTGTACTTCTCTTCCTTCAGTCAAATACAAACAGGTGCACAAAATGAGTATTATAATATCCAAACTCATTTGGAAACTGGAGATCAGAGAGATGAAACATCTGTTGCCAAATTTATATATTCACATATCATATGATAACATTCAATAATAGCATGCTAGTCCTTCTGGTGCTGCAGATGATGATACAGTCAATTCATTCAAATTAGGAAACAGGGGATTTGAATTTAAAAAAAAATAAATCAAACATTGAAATCATGTGAAGATATATGATGAACCTACATTGTATCAATATAACACATATAATGAACATTAAACTAATCAAAATTCAATAAATCTGCCATTCAAGAGTTTCACTTACATTGATTCTTTTCATTTCCTCAAAGCTGACCTGTGCTGCATTCATCTGGTCATGATACTGGTATGGTATCAAGAAAACAATGAACAGAAAGTTACATCAAAACTTTTACACGTAATTGAAAGGAAGATGGAGGTGAAAATAAAAAGAAACTGTGTGAAACAATAGTACCTAAGCATCCTTACTTATTTATGTTCATAAGATGCAGAAATCTGAAGCACACTATGATTATGTCGTTTTACTTTGCCACAGCGGATTTTGAGGAGGTATACTGCATCAGATAAACGTGGTTCAAATCGGGTAGATAACAAATTTTTTCTCAATATCAATGTCACAAAGGCTGGTTATACCTTGAGTATCCTCTCCTGGAATTGCTGGTTCTCCTGGTAGAGTTTATCAACGTCCCCGTTGTAGTCTACACAGGGCGGTGTAGCACAGGTCTTCACCTTGGCTGTGAGTGCTTCCTTCATTTCTAAACGCTGAAGGTACAAATTACAACAAATTACACTATTCAATGATTTGGCATAAAAAATTATAGCACTGGCACATTCCAACTAAACAATGGTATTGGGGTCATTGTCTCTCTATCTATGTTCCATAGCTTGGGAGCTGTTTGGGCAACAATGTGAAGGATCATGATACACAAATTTTCAATAACTTCCTGTTATCAGTCATTTGAGTAAGCTGATTAAAAGACATGGTAATATACATAAAAAGAAATTAAAGAGGTGACCAAGTAAATAAGAATTTACAAGTACATGTAGATGTAGATGCAATCATGTATGGAGAAAAATTAAAGGGTCAAACATATATTATATATGTGAACTTGTAACCTTTAATACAACGTACTTGTGATCAACAAAAGAAATTAATTAAGAAGCTCAAATAAAACAATTGTAAAAATAAGTTTTACAGACAGTGATATGAATGTCCAAATACAATGGTTAGTACATGATTTAGTAGAATCTTTTTAAAATAAATTTTGGTCATCAAAGATGATATTCAAACATGATTATTCCACAAACCTCACCTTATTCATAAGAGCGTGCGCAATCTTTAATTCAAGTGACACCAATACTGCAAGATTGATGTGGATGAGGTGCAGGTGAAAAGATTACATAAAATGAAAAAAGGGGGTCCATGATGGTATGGATGATCATGCAGACAAGACATAGAGGAGGGGGTGAATAGAATATAATGAAAGCAGACGGTGCATAAAGACAAATCAGATTCTGAAAACTTTCAATCATAAAAAAAATATTATTAGCAGATAGTAAGAGAGAGACAGAGAGAAATAGAGAAAATGAAATAGTAGAATACAAAGAAAGCATACAGTGCAAAAAAAAAAAGAAGAAAAAAAAAAAGATTGAAATCAGATTCTGAAAACTAAGCACAAATATGATAACAACTTTATTAGCAGATAACAAAGAGATACAGAGAGAGAAAGAGAGAGGGGAGAGGGAGAGAAGGGAGAGAGGGAGAGAGAGAAAGAGAGAGAAAGAGAGAGGAGAGAAGAGAGAGAGAGAGAGAGAGGAGAAAGAGAGAGAAGGAGAAAGAGAGAGAGAGAGACAGAGACAGAGAAGGGGGAAGAAAAAATACAGGCAATGAAATACTAGCATACAGAGAAAGAAAAGAAGAAAGAAAAGGAGAAATATACACAGAGGTATAGCTGAATGAAAAATAATAAGGAGGTGTGAATTAAAGTTTGAATTACTTTTTTAAAAAGTTAGCTTACCTACACATGATTTAAAGATTAATGTGAAAGCATGAATCAAATGTGGTTAAGTTTACAAGATACATAACACGACTGTAATTAAACACATTCTCGGGTTAAAAATTTAGTGTTATTCATGTTGACAGGGGTGAGTTTGAGTAACAACATTGTTATAAGCAGGGACAAAAGCACACATTCATGCATTATTGTTCTACAAATACACTACCAACACTAATACACGGAAGGCGTTTCAAAATGAAGAAAAGAAAGATAAACAATAGAAAATGTAATGAGGAAGACGCAATCATACAGACATATCTTTTTACTTACATTCCATGGCATTTCCAGCCGTCTGGTTCATAGATCTTCTTACGTCTGTTGTGACTATCTGCTAAATTGAAAAGAAGGGAAATTTCCAAAAAATGTATTCATAATAGAGACAGTGTTTTGAAAACATACATTGTCTCACTAATAAATGTACAAGCACATGGGGGGAAAGAGCAATAATATCTTAACCATTTTTACATTTTTATATTGCACTTTACAAACTGAATTATTTAATAAAGTCAATAAAACTAAACTTTCAAATTCACAGACTCTGCTGTAATTGATGATTTAATATTAATCTAAAATCTACCACTCATACATGTACATGTACATCCCAAACTATATAAAGTTTAAAACATGCCTACCTCTTCAACGAGTAGATTGTCCATCTGTCTGATCTCATGGGCTGTATCAAGAAGGCCTAAAAAAACAAAAATCATTTGAAGATGAGATCATTATTACAATAAAAAAGACCATATCCGATGAAGAAAAAAAACGATGTTATCTNAGAAAAAATACAGGCAATGAAATACTAGCATACAGAGAAAGAAAAGAAGAAAGAAAAGGAGAAATATACACAGAGGTATAGCTGAATGAAAAATAATAAGGAGGTGTGAATTAAAGTTTGAATTACTTTTTTAAAAAGTTAGCTTACCTACACATGATTTAAAGATTAATGTGAAAGCATGAATCAAATGTGGTTAAGTTTACAAGATACATAACACGACTGTAATTAAACACATTCTCGGGTTAAAAATTTAGTGTTATTCATGTTGACAGGGGTGAGTTTGAGTAACAACATTGTTATAAGCAGGGGCAAAAGCACACATTCATGCATTATTGTTCTACAAACACACTACCAACACTAATACACGGAAGGCTTTTCAAAATGAAGAAAAGAAAGATAAACAATAGAAAATGTAATGAGGAAGACGCAATCATACAGACATATCTTTTTACTTACATTCCATGGCATTTCCAGCCGTCTGGTTCATAGATCTTCTTACGTCTGTTGTGACTATCTGCTAAATTGAAAAGAAGGGAAATTTCCAAAAAATGTATTCATAATAGAGACAGTGTTTTGAAAACATACATTGTCTCACTAATAAATGTACAAGCACATGGGGGGAAAGAGCAATAATATCTTAACCATTTTTACATTTTTATATTGCACTTTACAAACTGAATTATTTAATAAAGTCAATAAAACTAAACTTTCAAATTCACAGACTCTGCTGTAATTGATTATTTAATATTAATCTAAAATCTACCACTCATACATGTACATGTACATCCCAAACTATATAAAGTTTAAAACATGCCTACCTCTTCAACGAGTAGATTGTCCATCTGTCTGATCTCATGGGCTGTATCAAGAAGGCCTAAAAAAACAAAAATCATTTGAAGATGAGATCATTATTACAATAAAAAAGACCATATCCGATGAAGAAAAAAAACGATGTTATCTCAATGGAAAGCTGAACGAAGGTAGAATGCAAATATAAAGGAATACAAAATATTTTTCCTTTCACTATTGATCAATAGCAAATTAAAATCTCATTTTCCACACCCATCCAAATTAATGGTAAAATTTGCCTCAGTTATGGTGAATACACAATATGTGGACCCGAGCGCCTTTATAGCCATGCTTAATTAATGCCAACTCATCAGGAATATGCGTACTTCACATAAGATGATGCCATCAAGTCAATAGCTAGTTTTTAGGTCAACAAATTCAGATTTTCAAAGTTTTAGATTTAAAGTTTTCAAAGATCTGTTACTTCTCTGACAGACACTAAAATAGCATATAATTGATGTCATTGTAATCTATGGCTTACAAGCTTTCCGTTGAAATATAATTCATCTATTTCATTTTCCCTTCCGACAGGGTGTTTAAGATATCAATAGTGAAACTCACTCTCTTTTTCTAAGATGACAGCAATGCTCTCCTTGAATCTGTTGATGGCTCTCATCAGGTGAATACTCTCTTTGTGAATGTTGCCAAGTAGCAGCTTGATATCCTGCTCCTGTCTTCGCTTCTCCGCAAGAAATCTGCGGGGAGTGAGGATCAAATAGTAAGATGAATAGCTTGATACATCCTCTGTGCGTGCTGATGTTTAATTGATATAATTAAAAGCATGATATATCAGGGTATGTACAAATGCATGCACGGTCAAACCTGTACAGAAAGACCACTCAAGGGAAACATAAAAAGGTCTATCGTGTCAAGCTAAATTTACCATTATGAAAAACATTATATCAAGGAAAGCAAATAGGCATGTGGTCTTTATAGGCAGATTGTCTTTATAGAAAGGGTT
Source organism: Hemicentrotus pulcherrimus (assembly GCA_003118195.1). Lineage (NCBI taxonomy): Eukaryota > Metazoa > Echinodermata > Echinoidea > Camarodonta > Strongylocentrotidae > Hemicentrotus > Hemicentrotus pulcherrimus. The sequence continues at coordinate 204,919 of BEXV01000371.1, read as the reverse complement.
ACAATGACACATGCTTCAATGAGGAACATTGCTTCAAGGGGGAAAAAAAAGGTAGTCTTTACGGACAGGTGGTCTTTCTATACAGGAGGTCAGAAAGCAATTGATCTTTGACATTTGACCCTCACCTACTCTTCTCCTTATCCAGATAGACCTTCAGTGTGTCAATCTCAGTCTCATAGTCTCCCTTGATGCTGGCGAGACGTTGTTTGAACTGCATTGACGTGTCGCTTGAGAACAAGACTTCTTTGCTTTTTGGCGCCCTCTGGAGTTCCTTGACCTGCCTCTGGAATTCCTTGACATGTCGACCAAGTTCAGCAATGTTGTGCTCCTAGAGTTTCACCCAACAACAAAAAAGGGAAAATAATTAATCACTGGGTATGATGTTCATGTAGCAAACATTTAATTTCAAGCAATACAAACTAACAATTTGAGCTACACTAAAACCCATACTAAACTGAAGTCACACATCACCTAAAGAATACCTTGAAATAACATTTGTTTGAACTGGAAACTACACAGCAATATACATATCATTTCCTGGCTCATTGGTCATAGGTTCATAGGTCATTGTTTGACACATCAATTTTTGTTGGGTTAGTTTCACTTGATATTGCCTAATTTGAGGGTGGATGTTTACTAAAGAACAAGTACTTTTGAAGGCTAACCATTGGTGTAAAATTTCATAGGTTGAGTGAATTAAGTTTTTAAAGTGGTGCATCTACTACATTTTAAACCACAGTCTTCCAGTATGTTAAAAAATTTTGTCATCCAAGATGCAAATATAATATCTACCTGTAAATCTATTGTTGCTTCTTTTGAATCCAATTCAGCTTTCTGGGTTGAAGTCTCTCGGTGAAGGTCATCTATCTTTATATCAAATTTTAAACAAAAGAACCTACTGTTTTTACACTTAATAAGAAGATAACAAGATTGTCTTTTAAAAGTTACAACTAAGTTACAATGCTCTTTTTTTTTTTTTTTTGAAAGCCGGTAAAGGGGGAAAAATAGGGGCAGCCTTTACACAGAGGAACATATATATACATGCACAATTTTACACTGGCTTGAGACATCCATCCTTAAAAACCTTTTAAAAATTTATAATCATTCAAATATTTAGCTTTACATAGTGTACAGGGAAATGCAATACAAATATAACTCCTATCAATATACCTATAATGTACTTGGTGTCAGATTTTCATGGAAGGGGGAAAACAGAACTGAAGAACTCTTATGTCTGTCCTCTTTGTTAAAATGATTGGGATATAAGCATCAACATTCATCATGACAAATGGTCGAAAGCTGCGATGAAAGGCATCTTACATCTTTCTTGAGATCCTTGATTTGTGTTTGGTACTGCTCTCTGAGTGATTCTGTTTGGTTCTTTCCATCCTTCTTCTGATACTCAGCGAGATCCAACTCATGGGCATACTCCTCTTGGGTTTCTGACAAAACAATATGGAGGCACTGTAGTTTAGTGACTGATGGCACTGTGGATCATCACATGGTTAATGGTTTAAAAGGTCCTTTGGTAAGACATTAATCTCTATTTGCCGACCTCAATCCAGGGGTAAACGAGTACCTACAGTGTAATATATTTGGCCACTTTTGATATAACTGAGGTAATAATATTGGAGTGCCAGGATCGGTGTGGACATGAGCGCTATATAAATCACCATCATCACTATTTTCTAAGATTATTGATTGAACCATCTAATCAAAGAGTAGCTGACATTTTGCTACATTTTCTTTAATATCAATTTCACTTTCCGAATCTTACATGTGCTCTGAAATATTTACTAAGACTGATGGGTACTCACGAAGGGTCTCTCGCAATTCTGACTCCAAGTTATCGATAACTCTCTCCAACTTTGTGACCGTGTCCTGTAGCATAAACATGAGAAGTAGGAACATGTCAACATTTTCTCCTGAGATAACGTCATTCACAAGAGAAAACTGGGACACTTCTTGACTCATAAGGGAATTTTTAATGACTCCTTAGCTCAACATTTCACTCTCTGTCTATCCATCCATCCATCATTAAATTCATCAATTCCTTCTTCTGCCTACATTCATCTTAAATTTACCAACAAATTCTTTCTCCTGACCATTCTTGTACCCCTTTCATAGTGGCCTGATTTTCATTGGGTGCATCAATTCGGACACATCCGATAAAACGGCCCAGCCAATAGAAAGAAGAAAAGTAGAAGATGAAATTCTCCTGCCCAAGAGCAAAAGAAATTCTCTTTCTATCGATGTGACTCTGATGAAACGCTGTATATGAATGGATTTGGGAGAAAAAATACAGGGGAAATTTGTCAAAGGTCATCATCTTGTTCCGGCTACTGTAGTGTTTGTACGCTTTTTTTGGACCTTGCTGTGTTGTTGACATTTTGTTGATGTTATGTGCATGCGTGATCATGAGCTATCTAACTATCAATCATCAGCTTCTATGGGGCCCTGAATACCCAAAACCTCAGCGCTCAAGATCGGCAAAACGGTTCCCTCCTCCTGCAGAATTTTGCTTCATTTTGCAGCCAGATAAATTGCATTTAAAAAATGCTTGTTTGGAATGTAATGTCTGTAGTAAATGAAATACAGTAGAAGCAGCCTCCGAAGATCCATAATTGTGTTCCTTTGATCTAGCTGTTGTAAATTTGATTGATTGCCAATTTGCTGAGTTTGAGCTATAGTGCTGGCTAGCTGCGCTTGCGAATTTAAAATCAATGCATGGCCTTGCTAGCAATAATTCTTCACTTCAGGCCTAGGCTCGCCCAGCAAGTGAATTTCTCTGGCAGTATGAATGGCATACGCAAGTGTCGGTTTCACATTTGTTGACATAAGGCAAATGCTATCGTTGTTTTTCATCTATGTTTTTTATTAGAGTCGATCACTACGAAAAGGGTAGTACTGGTATTCATTAATTTATTCAACATCTTGTTATTAAATCAATATTTGATTTCTCTATTCAGTCATCCAACTCTCCTTCATCTTACCGCTTCATTTTTGTACTTCATTTCTAAATCTTTCAACATCTTCTTGTGTTGTTCCTCCATCTTTCTTATGACTGCTTCAAGTACGTTGGACTTTGCAATAGCAGCAACTAAGCAGAAAGGAGAATACATAACAAATTTTTGCAGTAGTACTAATGATAACATTCTAGTAAAAATCAAGTATGATTTAAGTATATTCAGTATAATTTCAAGTATATTATAAAAATAATGGGAATAAGAAAAAGAAAAGTTCAATTTTCAAAAGAGAGAATACACTAACATTATTAATATTTTAAAAGAAGAAAAAGGAGAATGTTATATCCTGTCAGTAAAGTAGAACATTTTAGTCTGGCTGGACAAATAAAAATGAAGGCAAGATTCAATGGTGAATATGAATACATCAAGCTATTGTTACATGGTTATTTCTTACAGGGAAAATAAGAAAAAGAAAAGTCATCTCATCCACGACTCCACCAGCACTATGGTATGGTTTAGAGTGACAGAGAGGAGACAGTATGATATCCCTAATCCAACACAGTGACATAAAAATCCTCACCCTTTTCTTTCTCTAGCGTGTTGAACTGGGCCACATATTTTGGTGAGTCTTCATTGATCTGTGATTCAACCTTTTTTTTGAGAGACGATATCTCCACCTTGGATTCTTTAATCTTATGTTGGAGATCAGCCTGAAAACAAAGAGCAACCAAACACAGAAAATTCCAAGTAAAAAGCAATTCAACCATTTCAAACACACAAGAAACAGCACATTTTGGGGTTGCCTAATCCTAAAATAAAAGCACCAATGTTATGAAAAAACAAATCAATCTAGGTTCATATAATCAGACCAAGATATGTAGCAGTCACCAGACACACATTATACACTAGTTCAAGTGATGATCACACAAATCTTGGAGGTATTCCCACTGTATTCAATACTGCATTAACAATCTTCCACTTGCTTGTTCAACTGGCGAATTCTTTGATATTCTCATCTGGAATTCAATATATAATACTATAAAACAAAAGAAATAACAATTCCTGCTCAGCAAGATCATTCATCCAAACTTACCAGCTTTTCGTTGTTCTTCTTGATAACATTTTCAACTTGTTCCAGTCTTTGGATTTTCTTCTTCAACTCCACTTCAACTTTTTCATTCAACCTTGACACGTGGTTGATCTTAACCTAGGTTGGAATAAACAAACAGGATTTAACATTTCACATGATTTTTCTTTTCTTGGTCATTGAGATCTTAGGCTGAATAACAGTACTTCTAAAACATCCCACTAAAGCTCAACTACTTCAGCTTAAATTAAGAACATACATACAATTTTTTTTTGTTTTTCTTCCCTAGTTACAAAGGAATAATTCTTCTTTGGGGGGAAATAACAATTGGGGGAGAATTCTGTAATTAAAACAGAATAAACAAGAGATACATTGAGCGGGGAAACTTAGACTTTGCTGAAACAATAACTTTTTTAGTACTTCTTAACTGATCAGCCGACAAAAATGTCAAAGTGGGCGGAGGGCTGCAGGTTGGGTTAGCAACTGCTCCTTCATAATGAATTCTTCACAAGGACTTTGACTTCAAATGTAAATGGCCATCTGGAATATTGTATCAAGTATGTGTGATCTTATTTACCTCACATTCCAAGATCTCTTGACCAAGATGGCTGTTTTCTTGGTTTCTCCTCTCCATGGCTAGCATCATAAAGTTGAATTTCTTTAAAGCATTTTTCATGGCTGTGAAGAGGGTTTGTGTATAGTGATAGAGCAGAAATATACAAGTGAATTCAATGTATTTTGGGCAGTATAAGACATAGAAAAGCTATTATATTTTCACATGAAAAGAGTATGATGTAATTCATCTCATTTCTTTTTTTACTCAGACATATTCAATATATTATATACAATGCTTCCGTCAGTCAGTAATGTCCTAATGGCAGCTAATAGAGTAATCTACTCAGGAATGCGTCCTGTATTACCAACTTTAAAGGAGACAAGACTCCTACCATTTTATGACAAAATGCCTATTAATACATGTATGTCTTGGTCTACATCTATAATTATTGTCTGGAGGGATAAAGGCATTTCGCTACACTGGATTCTTTCAATCATCCTGGGTGGTTTTTCACATAACCGTCATAAGTCTAAGTTAGTAGACATCTCATAGAATAAAAGATGCGCTTATAAATTCTATTACACACTTTTCAATGGGATGTCCAAGAAGTTGGACTTATGACGGTTGCTAGAAACGGCCCCTAGGCTTCATGCAGGAACCACCTGGTTTCCCAAGGTGATGGGTCCAGCTCCATAGCAAACAAAGAATCTTGTTGGGCGTAAAGTTCTTTTGAGAATAAAAAAAGCCAAATTTCATACCCCTCATGCTAAGGGTTCATAATAAGGTTTGAGAGAATAGGAAGAGATTATATGAAACAAAAGATGGCCACACCATTTACAGAACATTGGGCTTATTAACCCTACAAAGAAATGACCAAGAAGCAAGGGGCCACTCCTGTAGGGATTACTTACACAACTCAGTATATAGAGTACCAAAGCTATGACATCATAATAATCTATTTTTTGAATTTCTCCATTTTTTCTTCATTTTCCGAAAGAGCATCAAAAATGATGTCCAAATGATGAAAACCAATTGAATATGTTAAATATTGGCTGAGATATGACCATCTGAATAAAAAGATGGCCTATAGAAACTCATGTGTTATAGGCTCTGTTCCTAATGGTTAAGAGCCAGAGCATATAACACTAACTTCCCAAAGGCAATCTTAATATTCAGATGGTCATATCTCAGCCAATACTTACCGGTAACCTATTCGATTGGTTTTCGGCATTTGGACATTATTTTTGGTACTCTCTCGTAAATGAAGAAAAAAATTGAGAAATTCCAGAAATAGATTTTTGATGACGTCACACTTCACCATTCTATAAAGTTATATGATACCTGTACGGTCATTATTTGTCCTGGCTATCCTGCATGCTATTTCTATCGAGTTCTCTACATCCTTAGCAGCACTCTGCCAATTTGCAATCTCTCTGAGAGTCTGCTCATCTGAAATGAGAACCATGGTAGAAAGGACAGATGTAAAGGATGACGGAATGAGGCTAGGAAGGCAAAACTAAACCAGAACGTCAATGACGTAGCGCTCATCCGCATCTCGCAACAACAAATATCGTAAATTTGTGATTATTTTATTACCTATGGAATAAATTTGCATGAAGTACCATGAATAATCAATTGAGCAAAATCTCAAAATTCTTTATAGAAGTTTAGTGTTCCAGATTTAGCTCTACCAGATATGGCAAACCAAGTCAAAATCGGTCAAGAAATGAAGGAGAAGAAGCAATTGTTATTATTTTTGGAATAAACTTGCATAAATTACCATAATTAATTAATGGAGAACAATTTCAAAATTCTGTGTAGAAATTTAGTGAACCATAGTTAGCTCTACAATTTAAAGCAAACCAAATCAAAAATCTCGAAATATGAAAGAGTAGAAGCATTTTTTTTGGTGATTTTTAAATTTAATTTTGGAATAAATTTGCATAAATTACCATAATTAACCAATGGAGCAAAATCTCAAAATTCTGTGTAGAAGTTTAATGTTCCAAATTTATCTCTACCAGATAAGGCAAAACAAATCAAAATCAGTCAAGAAATGAGGGAGAAGAAGCAATTTTTTTTTTATTTTTGGAATAAATTTGCATAAATTACCATTAATTAATGTAGAACAATTTCAAAATCCTGTGCAGAAGTTTAGTGTACCAAAGTTAGCTCTAGCAGATAAAACAAACCGAATCAAAATCAGTCGAGAAATGAAGGAGAATTAGAAGCATTTTCTTATGATTTCGAATAAATTTGCATAAATTAGCATAGATAATGAATTTCATGATTCTGTGTAGCAGTTTCAAATCCGCTCCTAGCCCTATCATATGAAACAATCAGAATCAAAATCGGTTGAAAAATAACGAAGAAGAAGCATTTTGAAAACTGTGGACAGACGTACAGACAGACAGACATGGCATAAGCTCATCAGGCCCTTCAAACCGGATGAGCTAAAAAATAGGACTTACAAGATATCATATGAGAATTGAAAGCGATCTCCAAATTGGGATGTCCAAGTTTTCAAAACCAAACCGATGTGCCAAAGCCTTTTGATACATATTGATTCCCCACTTTCAAGTCACTCAGATAGGTTTATAAAGCCATTGGTCCATTAGCTATTAATCTACAAGCATATTCATAGCAGTCTGTTAAATCAAATCATCAAAGTCATCATATCACAAGAAATGCATAATCTATTTAAATTATACACCAAATAGAAGTACACTGTATATGCCTTCTCCCATAGCAAAGAAAGGAATACTAATATTTGTATTCAGAGCTCAAGAAAATTACTTTCTGTAGCATATTTCCAAAATCAATATGAGAATGAGAGAAAAGGAAGCATGAAAAAGAGAAGGAAAGACAAGAAATAAGAGAGAGAGAGAGATAAACAAACATATCATTAACCTGACATGAGATGCTCTGTCCGTTCTACTTTCGGTTTAAGAAGAGCAAGCTTATCGATCGCGTGACTAACATGATGGCCACTGCTCTCACTCTCGTCATCACTCATTCTGTGAAGAAAGGATATGACCAAGAGTTTTACGTCAAAGAGTCAAAGTATCTGAAGCACTATCTCATATACAGTGGAAAAATTTCATAAAAAGGTATTTCTTTCTTGAATCCCTTTAAAAGTATACCTATACCTACAAAAAGGAAACATTCTTTAACGGGTGGGTGGTATGGAAGTAAGATGCTCAAGTTCTGTGACGAGATGTATATAAATCAAACTTCATGAAATAAACTTCTTATACTTTCAAGTACCACCTAAGACAAGAGGCATTGAGTGATACCAATTATAGGGGCAGGAAACTTTGACTTATTAGAGCCACAATAGCCCTTCAACACATAAAATGGTAGCAATAGGACACAACTAAAATACCTGCAAGCTATGTCTATTTGAGGGGGCTTTGTAACCAGTAATAAGGCATCATTGCAAATTTGGCACGATCTATGGGTAATTTGAGATATGAGCCTATACTTTGGAGGCTGTCAATTTCTTACAAATCGACACAATTCTCATTCATAATATTTTTTTTAATGTACCGGGTAACAGTGAACTTACTCTTGACTATGGTCCTTGAGCATCTCAGAGAGTAGTTCAAAGATTTCTTTCCCAAGTCGCTTCAGTTTGTTTGTGTGGCGCTTCTTGTATTTATTTCCATCAGCCCATATCTGACTAAAAAATTTGCAATTAGAATCACAAGGATAAATCTCAACATAAAATGTGATTACACACAACTGCAGAAAGTAACTATGTGTAGCGAACATCTGAAAAGGTACCTAACAACTACAGTATATATCAACCAAGAAAAGTAGCTTTAAAATCTTTATGTAGGGTATGTACATGTATCTTACAACATATATTTAATCATTATCTAAAATTTCAAAATGCACATGTGACTATAAAACCCTAACAAAATCATTTAAGGAACATCGCCCTACAGGGTTAAAACAGTGTCACCAAATGTTGAGTTCACTTACCTACAATCCTGGTTTAGTTTAATTATGTCAGTCTCTGCTTCCCTTATTACATCCTCTGTGACCAAATTGCTCTCCTGCAGGTTAAATAAAATAATCCAATCAATCAATCACTTGATTATTACATAATTCTTTACCTGTTACTTGCTTATACAGTCAAACCTGATTTAGTGGCCACCTGTATAGAAAAACCACCTTTCTATTAAGACATTTTTGGTTCCCTTGAAAGTGGTTTCTTAAAACATGTACTAAAAGAACCTGTACATAAAGATCCCCTGTCTATAAAGACAACTTTTCTTGTCTCTCTTGGATGGTCTTTATAGACAGGTTTCACTGTACCACTTTTTAAAAAGAATAATATAGCCTCCAAATGCACAAAAAAGTGTTGTACATGTAAGTAAGATGATCTGCTGAAAATAATATATGACAAGTTATGAAGAACTCCTTCAGAGGTATAGAACACTTACCAGAGTAGTTTGAACATCAAACAGCCAGTCGTTTACTTCCTCCATATTCTGAAACAGAATAAATATCATCAAAATAATAATTTCTCAGAAAACATTGATCCATATATAGCCTTTAAATAAACTTGCCATTCAAAAATGAGATATTTATTGTTTTAAAAATATTTAAAAAGTCACTATTTACAAGGATCTAAATTGGTAAGCATGTGACTATTTTAAGGTTGTATGGCAGCTATGTGGCTCCAACTTGCTCCTAAAAGTTGTCTATGGTTAGTGCTGGAAGTTAGGGTGTAATTTCCTATCCGTATACAAAGTTTATCCATGCGTGTACACTGTTACCAAATTTACAAAAAACAAAAACAGTGTTTCAGCCATAAAGACCAGCATACATGACTGCCAAATTTTACGACTTTATGAAAATGTGATCAAAATATTGATTTTCCAACTGTTCATTCATTGCTGTTGTCGCAAAATGACATGAGAATTCAAAATACTGTCATGAAACAGGATTACATAATATACCTATAGATACTTTTCTAGATACTCCACCCTCCTTCAAATTATAATGTTAAATTCCCATAAAATGCTACATCGTCCTCAATGCTGCAATGGTTTTCAGTATTATCTTGAATGTACTAAAAACAAACAGACAACGGAGACCATCACGCATTCACGCTCAGGGAAAACATTCCACGCGCTCTGCTTGTCTTGGCTTGTCTGTCTGAACAAGGATTTTCTCAGAAAAGTTTTTACTGCAGCAACTGTTTGCATGACGACAAGAGAAGAGACTTGACGGCATTAGATGAAAGTTGTTCAGTGTATGGAATGATTATTTAATGAAGTAGCATTGGAATATAAACTTTATTTTTTGACAGACGGATATTTTTGTGAATATTGACTTCAGCAATTTATAGTGCTAAAAAAACAGGCGAGTTATTATTTCTTTCGATTATTTGTGTAGTGAATTTTCTACATGTGTAGTGGTGGTTCGTTTCGTGTACACATGTAAACGTGCCCCAAATTTTCTTATCAAACAATATTGGTCCTTTGTGGGACTAATGACTAGGCTTTAAATGAGAGCGACAGTATCAATTAAAAGATTATTTGGTACTCTAGATTTAGAAACTTAATTCAACGGAAGATGATCTTAACTTTTTTAGGTATATTTGTACATTTTCTAAACAGAACTTATATGAGTATTCTTACCCTTTCACATGATACACAGTTCTGTCCAAACTCATGAATTGTTTCCAAGACCATCTGCTTATGCAGCTTCTACAAACACACAAAAACATATTGAAAAAATACATCAAATAACAAGACAACCCCCCCCCCCCCCCCCTCCCCTAACAGCATTTAGGATTACTTTTAACTTTCTGATCTACTTTCTCCTGAATGTGGCGAAAAATTTCTACGAAACATCATATCAGCAAATAGGCCATTTTCGTTATGTAATCCAATCTAATGCACAAATCTTTGTTTAATGCCTTGTTACAAATAATGGTATTTCAAAAGCCAGAATGGGAACTGCATACCTTCAGTGTTATTAAGTAGGATAAGCCATGTTTGTCCTACCCGACTATTGAAATGCAATGACTTGTAACAGGTGAATTCAATAATTCCTAAAGAGGCACTTAACAAAGATTTGTGCATTAAATTTGATTACATTATGAAAATGGCCTTTTGAACAGCATCATCAAAATTCAAGTGATAATAAACATCTTCTGGAGCAACACATCGTGAACAATATTTTTTTTAATACAAATACAAATTCATATTTGGATTCATTGGAACATTTATTCATCCTGATTCATAGCAAATGGAACTTACTTCTTGTTTCATTTTGGTTGTTAGGAATCCAGGTGGCCTCCTCCTCCTCGACTCTTCCTCATAGATCTATGAAAGAAGGGATACAAAATAACGTTAGAGAGAGCATGATGCTCAAAATGGAATGGAGAAGAAAAAAACACATTTTTATTTTAATCCATGAGAAGAGCAAGTCAGTAAAAAAGGAACTACATGTAGAACACAAATCAAACTAATAATAGCACTTACTAATTATTCTACTACAATTCTTTTCTTCAACTTTCTATTGGTACTTACTTTGAAACAATAATGATGATAATAATAAATGATATCTGTGGGTTGTGTATTGAGAATGTATATGCTTTGTAAGATGAGAAAAGGTATAGAATTAACTAATAATAGGAAATACAACTGAAGTCAGTTATCAACGTAACTTAACCATTCATGCATCATCTACATGTATATTTCTCCTATAAATCTGACCGTTTTTACACGGAAATGTACCAAAAAATCTTCCTTATCCAGGTTTACGAATACCGGTAGTCATTTGTTTTTCTTTTTCAAGCCATTCAGTCCAAGCAACGCGCCAACACAACTTCTACTTCTACTTCTACGACGATACTCAGCAGGATCCATAAGTCAGGATATAGTGCTGAGGAATAAAATATCTAGTTCTTGGTCTAGATGCTGGGTGGAAGCGCTCCCTTGAAGCCCTCCAGTGAAGTAGCGTCAAGGGTGATCTTTGAAAGTGCATTCCACACAGTTACTGTCCGAGGGAAAAATGAGTTCTGGTAGACTTGGGTGCGGGATGGGATAGCTAGCAACTTCTTTGGGTGATACTGTCGTGTGTTGCTGGCAATCATGGGTGCTGTGTAAAGGTGTGCATTGATGGCTACTATGTTGTTTTGGATCTTGTACATGAGGTGGAGGCTTGCGGCATTTCTTCTCCTCTCCAGGCTCTCCCATTTCAGATGTTGAATCATCACAACAATGTCATTGATTAGACTGAGTGACATTTAACCTCCACTTCAAGATGATTGGACGTTTTGTGGTCACAGTCAAGTTAGACTGAATATAGTTGCTGTATCATTAGATTATCTGGTGATTAAATTAACAAAATGTGACATCCTAAACTCACTTCTTCCTCTGTCAGCTCAAGGTCCCCACTCACTCCGAAGTGTTTCAAGGCCTATACAAAAAGGTATCAAAATACATTAGAATAAAAATATAATCTAACAATTAATAATAATCATATTAAAGACTGGTTGTAATTATTTAGAATAGAACAGAAATGATTATGTTCAAATTGACTTTAAACTGTTTGATACCAGGCTGTAGCTGGGCAGTGGCAATTGGTTATCCTTTTCTCTCTCTCTCTCTCTATATATATAGCACTAAAAATCCTTATAACTTACATGTATGTAATTTCAACATTATCGGGACTGAACCAACATATTTAATGCACAATAAAAGTATATCATAATGAACCCAAATGATAAAATTGTACATCATGTAAGGGACTTTGTCGCAGTAAGATATATTTTCACTTCTATTATAGTGTACTATAAAAACAAAATTTCTCAAATCAACTTCTTCTAGGATTTCTCCCAAATAAAACTGAAATGATGCCAATATCAACATGTCAGATTCTGCATATATCTCTGTTTTTGCTCATTGCCAAATATTTAGGTAAACATTAGCATACCTCACCAATACTGCAATAGCGTGCTTGTATAGGAACATAGGGTAAGGGTTCGGGTAAAGTTTTGAATTATGATTAGGCTTAGGTTTAGGGGTAGGATTTTGGATCTTTCTTTAATAGAAATGACATTTGTCATAAAAAAATTGCGCTTCAAAATGATCAAGAAGTGCCTCAAAAAAGTAAAAATCTTTGAGTAACCGATTTTACCATACTCGTTTTCCCCAATAGACTGTAGTGTTATGAAAACCGTCAGGCGAACGGCTTTCAAAATTTGTAATTCCAATTGTAGCATAACTAGCCCAGTAATTTAGTAAGACGTTGAGGGCGTTACAGTTAATTGTGAAATATATATGTGTACATCTTAAGATGTCTGTCAGATGGTGTTGACCTGTCGTTGCGACAGGTCCGTTACCAGGAACGAGTAAAGTTGCTTGAATTAACTTCAGATACTGTGTAAGTCTTGTTCTTTAGTCCTGTCAGACATTCAGTGACTGCGGGAGTGAGTAAAATGAGAGCTAGTCCACGTCATTTCTTACACGATATACTTTTGTGTGAGCCCATTACGAGATATAGTCGATGAATGATTGTCGAGAGCGTGGACCGGGTTTTGAGAGACTTTTGCAGAGCCCGGTTACGCCACACAATTATAAATATCTTGATAATCAGGCAGGTGATCGGCTTGTAAAAGTCATGGGGTTCCTGACTGACCTGAAGGTTTATAATTATCATTGCATCATGAGCTTAATCCAGAATTTTTTTTCAGAATCTTAGACAAAGTTACCGGATTCCTTTAAGTTGTTCCAAATATTCTTTGAACTTACCGCTTTTATTCTGCTATGAATAGCTGTAAGTTGCATGATGATCTCCCTCTTGACTCGATACTGTTTGTTGAATTCCAAGTAATCAAAGACTGCATCAACATGAAACGTGGAATCCACGCATCCATCAGCCTCTGACAATGGCAGAATTTCCATCTCACCCCAATTCTTTGACATGGTGGATGTATTTTTCTATTCCTGTCTGCAAATGAGGGGTAGTTTATGACAATGGAAAGTTGAAAGGAAGTATTTAAAGCAAATTACTTGTGTCAGGGGCACAGAACGATGACATGATTCCAAATACCCTTTAGTCAAGCCTCCCCAAAAGTACTGCAAGTGGATGAAAACTTTATTAAATGATTACCGGTATCAGTCTTCTCACTATCTCTGTGATAGTTTGGGATTTTTATAAAGAAAAAATCAAGTTTTTAGAAGTATTTCAATACTTGTTTCATGAAAGATCTATCTGGTCACTGGCCTTCAGAACAACCAAAAACACAGAACAAAGAGAAGAAAAAAAAAACATTAAAAAATAGTATTGCTATTGGTCATGTCATATTCTATTCTTGAATCTTGTGAGTTCTCATCATCAGATTATGCTCAATAGGTCTAGATCGATCTATATCAAACTATGCCCCGTTTCTGCCATATTTATGATTTAACATATTTTCTCATTTTATTAAACTTGACTTTTTAAAGATATAGGGTCTCGTTTGGTCCCACATGCAGTGGCGGATCCAGGGGGGAGGGGGTGAAACGGCCGCGCCCCCCCCCCCCCCCC
>BEXV01000371.1:175730-186878 GCA_003118195.1 Hemicentrotus pulcherrimus | reverse complement strand
CCCCCCCCCCCCCCCCTCTACTTCTCCGTATTGGAGAGTCGTTCGCCAGAAATTCCTATACCCGAGTATTTTTTCCCTCGATAATACAAGAAAATTGCCCTCCCCGATACGGATATGATGGATACGCCCCTGGTAAATGAATTAAGAATACCGGCTGCCCTGAAATATATATAGTGATAATCAAAATTAAATTTCTTGCTGAAGATTTTTTTAACCCTGATAATGTATGTTTATGTTTTATTTTTTGTCTCATCATTCCATCAAAAAAGGGGTGCGACCCCTTACTACCCTGTAGATCTTTCTTTTTCTTTTAGTCGCAGTACAGGCAAGAAGTTGCTGGTAACTCTTTGGTACAGGCGACTGTTACCATCTTTTGTAGAACTGGAAAATTCAATACAAAAAGCCTTCTAAAAAGCTACTAATATATTTGTTTACAGCAGGAAGATGCTAATTCATGCACACAGGATAACGCAGAACACACAGCGAAGTGCATTGGATTAGCATTGCATCGCGGGTCGATCTGCGCTAGCGCTGTGTGACGTTCGCGTGCGCACGTACGGTACGTCTACCGTCTCAATGAAATTAATTGTGTGTGAAGAAATGAATGGGTGTGGGGCAGAAACTCCAGACGTGTATTGTTCCTTTTAAATCATTTGTTATTTGTTATTTTTATAACAAAGCAAGAAAGAAAGGGTGCTGCGGCCGTAAGACATTCTTCTGGGATATTATTCCGTGATTTAGCCATAGTTTTTGTGGTAAGTCTTCTCGCATTCCAATGTTTTAGTGTGATTAATGTAATCTAAACTGTGAGCAATGCAATGCCAATGGTGAGTGTGAAACTGAGAGTGAGAGTCGACGTCGGCTGACCGTGGTGGTGAACTGTCGTATCCGCAGCCTGTGCTGTACTACAGGCTCTGCTAAGCATCGGGATAGCCTATACCTCTTTATTACATTTTTCTCCCATATGAAGTAAGATAAAATAAGACCTAAGAACAATAAAAGATGAGAAACATAGGCTAGTGTACTTTCGTATCCATTTTTTTTACTTAGCAGTTTCATATCCATTCCCAAAAGAAAGGAATTTTAGCCCAATTTTTGGTGCTAATTCAGAATTAAGTCTATCCAAAATTTGACACGTAACTCCGGCGTGGAGATACTCTAATAAAACATACCCAAAATGAAGTAAATACTCATCAAATGTCTAAATAAAGGTCATGATTTAAATAAAGTCGATATGTTTGTTAGTACCTGTTTCCTATTTCGTGTCAATTTTCTTATCTTTTTCAGAGTATTTTTCCTAAAAATGAAGACTTATAATCTATGCACTTTCTCACAGGATTCATGTTAAACTGAAGCGCAATACGATCACATACCTTCACTACGGTCGGGAGTTAGCGACTGTAATCTTAGTTTAAGGTCGCTGACTGAGAGATGGTACCGACTACTGAGCGATGACCTCACCATCGAAGCCCTTTACTGAGGCCTCCCGATGTCGGATGTGATCCAAATTCAGGTGGAAAATGCAATATATAATCATGAATGATATATAGGTAAAGAAGTGGGCTAAAATTCCTTTGCTAAGAATGGATATGAAACTGCTTAAAAAAAAATGGAAACAAAAGTGCACTACAAGACATATACAGGGAATATACTACTTTACTAGACTAGACTAGTTTAAAAATATTTAATTCATTGTACGAACTACAAAGTCGAGTAGAGTCTAGAGAATAGAGTAGAACTCAGATTTAGAACGTCTACCGGTAGTTCAGTATAAGTGGTATGTAGAATTCTTGAATAGAAACATTTGTCAACTACTCAACTAGGTCACATACCCGCCCCCCCCCCCAACTCTGTGAACGGAGGGATACCAAAGTGCGGCTCGTAGTACACAAAAATCCGGCCCGTATTGACTTTACACACCAGACTTAGGGAGGTGTTTTCAAAAGGAGGGAACATGCATATAACTAGAGATTTAGTTCTTTCTTTTCTTTATCTAAACCTAGACTTAACAGTTTGAATTAGAAGAAAAAAAGATGATTGGAATGAATATAGATATAATTTTCATATACCATAAAAATAACATTAAAAATCATCGTAAAACAACAAATTATGAAGAATTATTTTCAGCTGTCTGTTCTTCTACAAGCAACTGCATGCGATGAGATCCACAATCACACACAACTATTGCGTAAGCTCTCCTCACGTAGCTGTATGATGTACTTCAGTCTCTGTATAGAGATGATCCATGGAGCTAGACATACAATGTTATGTACATGTACATGTAGTCTCAGTGGTACAACCATCGATATCAGAGACTGAAGTTTTCAGTCTACATGTACAGTTAGAGTAGAGACAATGATTTTGAGATTGAAAAAAAGTCATTCTCGTTTGGTGTTTAAAGAGTTTTTAACATCTTTTCTTTTTACTTTCAATGATTTCCTTCAAGAGGGATTTGGTAAAGCCTGATGTAGACACAGTGGAACATACAGCATGTCCACACACACGAACAAGTTTCTGAAACTCAACAGCGAAGCATCGTACATGTATATGTGCGCAGTTTGCTACTGCGGTCATGAAACAGAAGCAGAAATGAGAGGTCATGTCTCCTTTCGCGCGAAGTCACGTTAACATTCTGTGATTCTTTATCGGGTTCTAGTTTCAAAACGATGCCCAGGCCCGCGTTTCATTATACGACGCATCGTTAATAAGCGTACAAACACACAATTTCATTGTACAGCTATTCCAAAACAGTATACTAAACTATACCGTTTCGGAATAGCTACATGTATGATGAATTTTGTGCCAATGCCAAGTAAAGTTTTCTGAGGTTGATTTTATACATTCTTACTTTTCAAAAAATTTTAGGTGGTGGGTAATTGGGTACAGTGATTAATAGTTACGGTAGAAGGGATTTATTTTTGTTTTTTTGTGAGGATAATGTTTATTTGATTGAGATGAGCTACAACAAGATTTTCCAGATGAGCAAGCAACACTGGATTCTGAAACAGGTCTTTGTCCAAAAATTCAGGTTTTGTACTTGTATCATTTTAAAGTAAAAAATATTAAAGAAGAGTTGTCTCTGCCTTCTGTACATGTACATGTAATGTACTGTATGTACATCGATTGTTAGTACCGGTACCCTCATTATTATTGTATTTTCTTGTTCTAGTTCTTATTCTTGTTCTTCTAGTTCTTGTTCTTGTTTTTGATGTTGTTGTTCTTTTTATTGTTGTTGTTGTTCTTTTTCCTCTTCCTCTTCCTCTTCTTCTTCTTCTTCTTTTTCTTCATTAACATTAGGATGCAAACCATATACATGCAATGTGATATGTGATATATCAGAAATGAATATATATTCATGTTTTTGTTCCATACTTTATGTCCTTGCTGCCCTTGCTAGCAGATCATACACCATCCAGTATCGTGATCTTTATGAGAACTGAAGATACAACATGTAAAAGTAAAATGATACCAATACAGATTTATCATAATTTAATGTAAATGGAGTGATCATAAAGCAACTGCATGTACGTCTTTTGTCGTTTAGGGTTCACGTTTGAGTCTCTCAGTAATAAAGTCTGTGAACAATTTGCAGGTAACTTCAAGTTCATGTACAGTACATGTATACATGTTGTATAGAGTACTAGTATGACCCAATTTAAATTTTACTATCACATAACTAGACAAAGACACAAATTTAACTAAGTTTCAAAGTCACAAATAAAAGCACCAACAACAAAATCAGAAAAGCAGGCAAATAAAGTTTTGTAATTGTTGAAATTATGTGAATCAGTGTCTAGTTCATACATGTACATTGTACGTGCACAGACTGCAGCTCAAAACCTGAATTTCTCGTTTTTTTTTACTTAGGGGGAAATAGCAGTCTATAACCTTTTTCTTAATTCTGATTAATCTTTTGAAAATCTGTTTGTGGAATACCACCTTTTATAATGAACTATACCAGTATTTGTTTAACATGTTGTGCACTACCATACTGTATGCCATGAATATTACTGGTACACTGCAGACATAACAGCATGTACAATACATGTACAGTTTCTGTGGGTGTGAAGTCTGAACTTGTTAAATAGTTCATGTTCACGTCAAAGCTATAGACTGTCCACCAGCGCCGTCGAGTAAATTGGCCCTTCCTGGGAAAGCAGACAGGGCTATTTTTGGACATACATGTAGGAAGGGGGATGATTGTATGTGGCTGAAAAACATGCAACATGATTTGTTAGCCATTGAGTGTTGACAATCAATTAAAATGAACCCATGATACCTGCAATTTTCATTTACATCATGTAAATGTATGTGTACAGGTGTACGTTTACACTTTTTGCTCCAGTTTATTTGCATGTTTATTTTTTCAATACTTGTAGTTGAAAGAAAATCCTTTGTTGTAATTTGTTATTTGCTCCAACTCTCATTTCTTCCAGCCTTATTTTCTTCCCCTTATTGTTATTTTGACTGTACATGAATTCTAGAAAGAAAAAAAAAATCTCTGTAGTACAGGTACCTGTATATAATACAGATAATACAGTACGGTAGTATACATGTACATGTACATGGATTTGTAATGGTGATCTTGAAAAAAATATCAAATAAGACACAAGAATTTTTGATCTCTCCTCATTTTCAAAAGTGAGGATGAGAAATTATGTATGTGAATGTGAGAATTATTTTCATTTGGCTTGCAGAAAATCTCTGACACTCCCTTTGCATCCTACAATGCATGTCCATCAGAATTAGTTTCATTGTGGATCCATGGAGCTTAATCTAGAGCTGCATCGAAAGATATAGTGAAGAAAGAAAGCAGTAAGCAGAGATGCCAACTGTTCCGTTTTTGCCATATTAGTAAATTTTTTGTATGTTTTGTTACGTTTTATTTTGTTTATATTTTTTTTATTGATGTTTTTCTTAATTTGTGTCGTACATGTAAGTGTATTGTGCACATATGTCTTCAAATGATGTATTCAGGACGGTGATACGGGCCCCAAACTGCGCACATTGCGAACAACCCACGTGTACTGTATGCACGCCGCGCTCCGATCTGGGTACGTACATGTATTTGGTGCTGCCGTTTTCTTTATGCTGCTCGATTGGGCGATATGTTAAGATTTTTTCAAAAATACTGATTTTTGCTCTTAAGAATTCTTTTTGTTGTTGATGAAGGTTGGCATCTCAGAGTACGGTCAGTCTAAATAAGGATGCTCGGAACAAGAAGAAGACTAGAGGGAGGGAGTGTCATCATGGGGCGAAAGTCAGTAACCCCTCGTAAGAGGTAAAATACTGACTTTAGTAAAAGAATGATGATGATGATGTAAATCTGATTCAAAATATAGATGAATGCTAAAGTACATAGACGGCAATGATGTGGCTCTATGCTTTACTTGTGCTGTACATACATGTATAGTAAAGGTAACACAGTCTAGTCAAGCATCGCCATCTTCATGTTTGCACTTGTAGAGTAAACGAGGCCAAGTTTGTTACTCAATGCAGTGCCTATTGTTAAACCCTTATTTTCAATTCCAATTCCCCTGGGGGCAGCGAGCCATGTCATCAGTTGCCATGGAAATCAAGATATCGAGTGATGGGTGACTGCATTTGTCTCTTAGCAACCAAATTCCAACCACTTTACATTACTCCTCCAAAGATCCTTTCAAGTCTGGTTTGCAAATATATCTCACCGACTCCTTTTTACCATCTCCTTTTTACCATCTCTCTTTCACCTACAGAATTCTGCAAACCTCTACATCTCTTTTTGTATTTCTGAATATATTTGCCTTCCAGTTGCCACATTCCCACTGTTTATTGTGTATCATTACATGTACATGTACTATTCATCAGGCCTACATGCACATGTACATGTACAGTGTAGCTATTATAATTTAGCTCTACGAAGTAAATACAGTTAGGCAAAATTGCAGGTTATACTGTAGTTTACACATGTATACAGAATATGACTTTTTCCAGATTTAAGTTGTGTCAATTGTGTGTTGCATCAATTAAATATTCATTTTGTAAATGACATTTGCACACATGTCTGCCTAGATCACATTGTAATTATCTCAAGCTGTATACAACATGTACATGTACAGTATGTACATTTATCCCATCTGAATTCTGAAACCCCATCAGAAACATACACAATGCTCCTAGTTTGAGAATTCAAAGTCCACACCATTCCAGATTCAGTACTCTTGAAAGTGAGAATTAAAAGACTTCTTTAAAGTGACTCGGTAACATTGTTAAAGGTTAATGAAAAAAATGCCTAATTTTTGTATAAAATGTTACTTTTTATATTCCTTCTACTGTACTAACCCTCTGACATGCAAAAAATCCTCAACAAATTCTCAAACCACAAAGATTTCTATGGTTGTCATGTTTTCTTTGAAGGCGTCACTATGCAACACCCTTTAACAGTGATTAACAGTAAATTTTCCCAACTGTTTTTTCATGAAAAAAAGTCATAAAACAAGCTATTAAAACCTGTCAACACTTAAATGTCTGGAATGGTATGTAGAGCCAAGTTATTGCTTTGTGATGATTTACCTTCACCTAAAATATTATTAAATTGTAATAATACACTTGGGAGAATTAAGGAATCGATCAGATCAGTTTTTCCCAATTTGTATCATTAATAATGGTCCGTTTTCACTCAGATTTTCAGATTATCTTCAATCGTACATCTAGCATTGATGTCACTACCTTAGCACCACTATCTTTCATCTGAACAATGTTACCAAGTCCCTTTAAATAATGACATGTACATGTAGATGTGATTTGGCATTGGATTACTCAATGTCTTTATAATATAAATGATGGCTAATAGATTTACTACTCATGGGCTTCAGTCAGAAAATTCTGGATCCCCAAAAGGGTTCTAAAAAAATCACTTCGGGTTATTAACTAAGATTATTGTTTGTACCTTCCATTATTGGTTTCATACATGTACATGTACTTTCATTATGACATTTATCTGAATGATTAATGGAATAATGACCTGAGCGAATGAACAGAGGCCAAAACAACCTTAATAAATGTCTAATTGACCATGGTGATATCAATTGCATGTTAATACATGTACATGTATATAATTAATTAGCTTGCTAATGAGCATACTGTACCTGTACTTTGTACAAGTTTGATTTTATAAATATTTTAGTGATGGGTTGTAAAGCTTAATATAATAATAATAATTTAACTTATATGTGGGTCTACTTTGCAGTTATTACCAGTAATCCTTTTGCACCATCGACAATATGAAAAGTGGGGGTGAGGGCAACATACTCAGATTGATAGTATTAAATAGTAGCCTTTGTTTTGCTTAAATACAAAGAGAATGTTTAAGATTTCCTTTTCATGAAAATACAGTTCATGTCTACAAATCTATGAATGCTGAAAGTCATTTTTTTTTGGTTGTATTTCTGCCTGTAGTTTGGAGTCCACATCGAATTGAAATGTATGTATTTGCCAGCATATGATGCATACCCATCATTCATTACCCCATCACACAAAAATACATAGTTGACATTCCTCTAGAGAGAAGGGTCAGCGAGGGATTGAACTCTACAACTTTCACCCATTGAAAATGGACTTGATCATGGCTTGTTGTTTTCATGTACATGTACCTACATGCACATTTGTGCATAGATTGGTAGGCCTGCAGTTCTATTGATCTTGATATAAAGAGCAGTGTACAATTTTACAATATAGTCTATTATACTGTACATGTTTATCTGACTTACTTGAAAGGGCTATTGTTTTGTTTTGTATTTGTACAATCTGGCAATGGATGTGTGGTTATAAAAGTCTATAGATCGTTTTTGTAAACGCTGAACATGTACATTTGTACATTTGGCAGTAGGCATTCAACTTTCAAGTACATTTATATTTACGGTTGGCAGAGTTCTCTTTCACATAGTGAGTTTTTTTTTCTTCAAAGGCCTTTTATGAACAGTATTTCTTTTAGAGTGCCACAAATACAACAAATATTTGTAATTACGGTAATACTGTATAAAGTATCTAGGCCCAATTACTTACAATAATTGGATGCAACATACATGTTCACCTTATGCTGTAAAGTTCATAAGATGTGAAACATAATTTATCCCTAATAATAATTAGTTTTATCCAAAATTCTTTGTTTTAATCAGATGTACTTCTGTGATGTACAGATAGCCATAGTTACCAGTATGTTTGCAAATATGTACATGTACATGTAGACCTACATCTATTCTAGATGTGTTATCAGAGTTGGATTTCATTGTTCTTTGAGCATGTTTTAAATCTTATGGTGATATGCTGTAATCAAAACATGAATGCTTATTTGCCAGGGCAAACTGTGATCCCTGTAAATGACATACTAGGCGCATTTATACTGTCAAATACCTCATTTCCTAAAATCGCGATGTTTTGCGCACCCATTTACACTTGTGCTGAAACATCACCGACTGAAAAGCTCAGTGATGTTTTGGCGTGTTTCAGTTGGTAATGCGCATGCGCGGGACTTCGATGCAAAAAACTATTATTACTATTATTATATTCTTTATCATTTTTTCTTTCTGTCTTTCCATATGTTATTTGTTTCTTTCTTCTTTTAACTTCTTTCATGTTATTCTTTCTTTTTTTTAAATTCTTTTTTCCTTCTTTTTATCACCTTTTCTTATGTTATTCTTTGTTTTTTATCATTCTATCACTTTCTCTTACGTTATTCATTGTTTCTTCCTTCTTTTACCTTCTTTTATGTTATTCTTTGTTTTAACTTTCTATCACCTTCTCTTTCTGTCTTTCCTTATGTTATTCTTTATTTCTTCCTTCTATCACCTTCTCTTTCTGTCTTTCCTTATGTTATTCTTTATTTCTTCCTTCTATCACCTTCTCTTTCTGTCTTTCCTTATGTTATTCTTTGTTTCTTCCTTCTATCACCTTCTCTTTCTGTCTTTCCTTATGTTATTCTTTATTTCTTCCTTCTATCACCTTCTCTTTCTGTCTTTCCTTATGTTATTCTTTGTTTCTTCCTTCTATCACCTTCTCTTTCTGTCTTTCCTTATGTTATTCTTTGTTTCTTCCTTCTATCACCTTCTCTTTCTGTCTTTCCTTATGTTATTCTTTATTTCTTCCTTCTATCACCTTCTCTTTCTGTCTTTCCTTATGTTATTCTTTATTTCTTACTTCTATCTTGTGTTATTCTCTGTATTTATCGTTTTCTTCTTCATTTTCTTCAAGGACGACATCTAGCACCGCTCCTAAAGTCATGTGACCTAACATCGCGATGTTACAACTGCAAGCGTTTATACTTGCCAAACACGCCAAAACACGCCAAAAGACCACACTTCGTTTTGGAATGTTTCGGCTTGGCATTTCTGCCGGTAAAGCGTAGTTGCCCTTGGTAACATCGCGGCCAGGCTCCGGTTTGGCATTTTTTGGCATGTTTGGAAGACAGTGTAAATGCCCCTACTTCCACAGAGTCAGCAGAGTAGGGACAAACAGTGTGAGGTCAAAATTTGAAGCAGGAAAACACAGGAATTGAGGAATTCTACATGTAGGAGCCTTTAGTGATGAAATCAACACCCACCCACAGTTCTGTAAAGGTCATTGAATAATCATGAGCAGTTCTTCATCTTCTTGACGTATCCTAAAGAATGTGATACATACATGTTCGAAGACTGAAATTATGACAGATGTATTCTGTATGTGCTCATATCACGCTCTTTGGTGATGAAAATAAAATATACATGTACACTGTACATGTATGTATGTATAGGATGATGCATGGAAGGCCTACATGTACATGTAGCCTCCATTTGTATTCCTCCCCCAGTCCTCAACAGTGCATGTTCAATACATGTACTGTATACTGAGATTTGAGGTTTTCTATTCCAAGAACATATACAATGTTCATCTATTAAAGCTGACTTGACATTTTAGGGTTTCCAGCGTTTGGAAGGATTTGCTGATCATGAATAGAAACATTGATCCAGATTTTATGCCTGTAGTAGGCTGTACAGTATGTTTGGTAAATGTATGTACATTGTAGATATTGTGTCTTTTACAAGTGTAAACACCTTTATCTTATCCTTCTGTATTATTGCGTATTACAAATGACAAGATATTAAAGGTGAAATTTGTTCCTACATTGTGTGAACATTAATTTGTTGACACAATAATCTTTTGTATTTGTTGTGGAAAAGATGACTGTCCTTCAAGCAGTGATTATGTTTTCTGTTATTGTCAGCTTTAGTTAAATGTAGATTTCTTTCTATTCCCTGCTCTATCATGTTTTAAAACATATTTATAAACTGCCCTTTTAAGGGTTTCAAAGTCCTGTACGACAAGAAACTTTCTTGAATTTGCAAATGTAGATTACCGGTAAGCTCATTGTAAACCATTTACAGTATATTTGATGCAAAGAAGACTACTATTTCAGTGAAAGTTATTATTATTATTATTACCAAGTTATCACTGAACATGAACACGAAGATGAAAGAAAAGGGGGGGGGGGGTAATGTACTTCCTGCATTTAAAGTACATTGTCAATGTTACTGATCTACTTACGAATTTCCCTTCCAAACGTTAAATGTTATACCGGTACTACATTTAGTCCTACAATGTACATGCAAAATAAAAGGGAAACAATCTAAGTAACGATGTGAAAATGATTAGAATGATATTTTATTCTAGTCTTACATGTACTGTATGGGGCTTATGGGCCCAATACATGTACACATGTTCACATTTACAATGTACAGTGTAGGTGCATTGTACTTTTAATTACAAGTCATGAATAGCCTTATCAGCTATGCAAACATCGGATGCAGATTAGTTATTCACCAAGGTCTGCCACAGGAGACTAAACAGTGCCTGTCAGGCTGTCAGACATCCAAATATTTTCATCTCGGCTCATTCATGCTTGACCTACATTGGCAGCATGTAATGTAGAGCAGACGTAATTAAGCCTTTGTGTAAATAGTTGTCTCTTAGCCTTACATTTCAAGATGCCCTGGATTGCAGCAGAAAGATGGACCAATGTCTTTTTATCGATCAGTGAACTAATTTTAATAGAAGAAAATAGTGAAATACATGTACCTAAAGAAAGCCTTATACATGTATGTCTAGTTATGTTCAGACATCATGCCTCTTGTATGA
>BEXV01000371.1:129250-168474 GCA_003118195.1 Hemicentrotus pulcherrimus | reverse complement strand
TTTATTTAAATTTTTTTTTTTTTGTTGTTCTTATTGAAGTTTTTGGAAAAGATTTTTTGGTTTTTTGGGGGGGGGGGGGGAGGGTACAGGGAGCAAAGCAATGCATATACAATATATGTGGAAGTGGAAATAGAATTATCAGTTTGGAATTGTGGAATTATCAGTTCACAAGTATTATTTGTCACATTAAGATATTGTTATGTGAGAATCTAGATTAGGGGTAATAATTTTTATGCTAATTCATGTTATGGTGTACATGTATCTTGAATTTGTTTGTAGTATTTCCCCTATAATTATAACCTACATTGCAGCAATTTTCTTTATTGTATTATCTCATGAGTTGTTTCATAGTTCCTTATTTCTAGCGACAATATATTACGGTAAACAGTTCTTTACTTTAAGGGGGTAGGGATAAATTTGGGGAAACTTGTTAGTAAGGAATTAGTACCCTATGCTGCTTTGACTAAATTATTTCTACTTTTTTCTTTCTATTGTATCAGAATCATCATCTTCGGGAGAGGTCAGTTCTGCAGTTAAGGTCAAGAAAAAGAAGAGGCGGGTAGTTTTTGATGGAGTAACTGTATTCTTCTTCCGGAGGACTCAAGGATTTACATCAGTCCCAAGTCAGGGTGGATCGACTCTAGGTACGTGCCTTCAAGGATAATACAGATGTTTCTGTTGTAAACATGATTAAACAAAATTAATTTTGGAGGTGTCACGATCTAGAGGATAATTCCCTGGACTAAAAGCTCAAGGTACAGGGTTAAAATCCCTGTGACTGCACTTTTGTCTTTCGCAAGTGGGTACCGGGTAGGAATTAGTTCCTTGAAATGCTGGAGCGCCATAATGGCAGCCATGCTAAGGCTTAAGGCTGGGTTAATACCAGTGGAGCACAAGGAGTGTGCAAGTGCTACTTCTGCTACTAGTAATGCTACTACTACTTTTACTGCTACTACTACTACTACTACTACTACTGCTGCTACTTCTACTCCTGCCACTACTCCTACTACTACTGCTACTACTACTACTACAACTTCTGCTACTTCTACTACTACTACTCCTGCTACTATTTCTACTACTATAATTACTACTACTAATACCTCTGCTACTACTTCTATTACTATTATTACTAATGATACTACTATTACTACTGCCAATGTTACCTTGTAACCTTGTTATTTATACAGCATGTATAAAACTATGTATTAGTCATGTTGCTTTGGTGCTCTTGACGTATGCTCCAACAACAAGTGCTCTGGGCATGAATATCCCAAAGATACATGTATACAGGGTAGGCATGGGGTTAGAGTTATAAGTGAGTTGTTGGTTTATAGGTTTAGAGATAAGGTTTAGTCTGGTGTTAGGGTTTAGTCTACTGTTAAAGTTAAGCATTCAGATTAGGATATGGACGTGTAGAAAATGTCTCTGGAGATTATGTGGTACAACCAGTGCTTCACTTCATCTTCCTCCTGATTTCTTGTGCTCACTGTTGCCATGGAAACTTATCTTTCTATCCATCTCCTTGTTTTTCTTTTGCCTGCTTTAGTTTCCTCTTATCTTTCACTTTAATGCCACACACTTTATCTCCCCTCCTTACCTTTACTGGTTTGTAAATGTTATCCCTTCGCTACCTCAGTTACGGTATCCATCAAATTAAAAGCAGAATGGAGTCAAAGGACAAGCTTTGAATAATGAGATGAGCTAAATTTGTAAAGAGAAATATATCAGTTAAAATCACCAACTCTTTTTTTTTTACTTCATGAAGAAAAAGGACTTTACATGTATTAATTTTTTCAAAACATAACAAGCATGCATTTCCAAATTTGAATTCATATATGTTGCCCACAGCACTAAGATATGGACGACATATACACCCTTCTATACCTGGAAAGCCATGTGATTAATGCTACCTTGATTCATTTAGAGGACCCTAGATGCCAGCCCAAAAGAGCTATTTTAGTCTGCATATCCTGACAAAAACTCATCATTATCTGATGCACTATTCTCCCTTCGTGCATCCCTTTTTTCTCCAAACCCCAACTCATTTTACTCTCTGTTTTTATCATCTGTCCACTTGCTTGCTGTACCTATTTTTACCCTTCTCGCTTGTCATTCCACTTCCTCCTGCCCTTCCATGATGTGTTTGTTGTCTTCACGTGTTGCCATGGTAATGGATGAAGTTGACATACATGTGAGTAAACCCCCAAGCAAGCACCAAGTTCAGGTTTCATTCTCCGTAATCCCTTTTGGGGAATGACGTGTCATTTTGATCATGATGAAACTTGGGACTCATCAAAATATTACAAAACTATTCACAAGAATGTTTAAGATTAAAATGAGGCAAGTACTGTTTCTGTGCACAGATGCAAGCACCTTTCTCTGGAAGGGATCAGGTATCTTTGCCTCAGATTCTAAACATAATACTGGATTTAGCTCATGCTGCAATCACAATCTTAATCCTTTATGTCAGTCAGAAATCTCATGACTTTTACAAGCCGATTGCCTGTCCGAATATCAAGATATATATGATTAGAATTCGAAATTTCAAAAACAGTTTTCCCAATGGTTTATACTACAGTCTTTTGGGAAAAATTAGTATGGTAAAACTGGTCACTCAAAGATTTTTACTTTTTTGAGGCACTTAATGATCATTTTGAAGCACAATTTTTGTTTGGGCTTCAATATTACACCATATTACAGACACTGATAACACCTAGGGCCATTCATCCCAGATTTATAAAACTGGAAACAGCCCTTTGTCGGTTCCATGATACCATAGTAATACTTTCCTCTCCTCCCCATTTATATCAGGTCTTTATTTGCTGATATCTATACAGTTATCCTGGTCACTCAAGGGAACTGGATGTATCTTTTAGTCTTTCAGACTGTCTGTAGCTGTCTTAGTTATCTCCATCCCCACCCCCCTCTCTCCATCTCTCTCTGTCTGTCTGTGTTTATCTCTCCTCAGTGTCTCTCTCGTGCTCTCTCATGCACCTCTTATCTGCTCTAGAGCTCTTTAGTAGAGGTCTGTATTGTTTATTTATCTTATTGCAGATGTAGTTGTAATGAAATATTTGTACTCATCAATACATATTTCTACCCACCTTCCTTTGTGGTGATAAATGATATCACAAGTTGTCTGTATTATTGTGTAAGCAAGATTAGACCCGTCGTTATACATGACCTGAAGTCTCTGCCAAGCCCGGCTAGGCAGCCTTCGGAAGCCCTGACTTCCTGCCACTAATCGAGACCTCTCTAAATTTGGCTACAACCCCCGGGGGGTCATGATGAGAGATGCCTTGCATGTTACCTAACATCTTAAAGGGGACCAGTTACCAATATTGTTTTGCTCTGCACATGCAGATTTGGGATCTTATGCCGTTGTGTGATAATTGTCAATTTCAATGAATACAAATGCAAATTCAAAGCTTTTTCAGCAGCCAATAATACACTCAAACTTTCAGTTGACCAATCGATGCACCTGCACAAGCTTGCTTGCATGTATGTACAGAAGTTTACTCAGAATGAAAGTCTGTACAGGCATTGATGTAGATCATTTTTCACCTGGCTCATAATCTCTTGAAATCCTTTGAAACATTTTGAAGGTCTCATAAACTTCTTTTGAGATATTTTTTGTTGTTGTAATGTTATAGAAGTTGACCATCAAGGTGACTAGTCCCTTTTAACATTTCCCATTCAAATTATGGATTAATGTTTTGTCAACTTCACGTTTGTATTCGTTCGAGATGCCACTGGAGGCTGGTGGAAATGAATTTGTATTCATGTCACATTACGTACCTATTGAAGCTGTATGTCTTTTCAGAAACTTTTTTCACTTTGTTCATGAAACACTTGTACATGTACATGGTTGGTAGCAAATGTGTTCCTATGAAGGTTTGATGATCATGTTAGACGACATTGGAAAGAGATCAAGAATTTTCCTATATAATTTTAGAATTACAGGATATTATAATGACAGCTCTATAGATCAATTGCCACAAACGATTGAGTTAAAGAAAAGGTTTAAATCTGAAAGGAAGATCTGATAATAGAAAAGTAATTAAACTGTCTCTAAAGTTTGTTAACAGATGCACATCATGTGTGACCAAGGCATCCTCTGTTTGCTCCCATATGTTGACATTTCTTTATTAAAAAATAGTCAGAATTTTTGTAAATTCAAATGAAAAAAACGAAAATGGAAAATATGCATTGAAACCAACAATTGGATTGCCAATACTTTTTTTCCCACTATCATGCATGGAGGGGAAAATTGGCCAATTCAGCGACAGTTTAGCTTGTTCACTGTTGGTAATTAGAAAAGGAAGGAAAAGTCAATTTAGCCAAAGTTCAGAATAATTTCAGTTGTAGATAAGATGAACTCATTTTGACGGAAGTAATAACTGAAATGTCAACTTCCTTGCGTTTGACAGTATTCAAGCTGAGACATGTTTATAGTAAATGTTCAGCTACTCAGGAGTTTAGAAGATTTAAAGGAATACTTTTACACATTTTAAACAAAAAGAAATGTCCTGATTTTTTATTTAACTTTAATTTATACAGTGTGTACTGTCTACATTTGCCCATAATAGGAATACTAGGATAGACTCTGAAAGAAATTGAGATTCAGCCTCAATCTTTTTTTAAATTTTCAAATTAGTATGATCAGATTAGAGCGACTACATGTATATCATTAAATAACTGAGCTCTTCTTTTTTTGAAAAAGACTTTTATGTTACCAAACCTAGAACATTATTCTCAGATGCACATATACTGCTCTTCTGCTACAACCTGTGTAAATATTTGTATCACATACAGAATTGTCATTATAGTTTCCAAAGATATTAATATGTACAATGTTTAGAGCATTGATGTTAAAATGTGTTTTTCTTTCTTGTTTGTTTTGCAGGTATGGCCCCAAGACATGAAACCATCGGGAAGTTCAGCCTGAAACAGTTTGAGATATCCCAAGATAAGTGTCATAGAGCCATTCTACGCAAGCAGCTGATGGACAGACGATGTCAGCAGCTGAGGGAGTCCTCGCCTTGCTCCACAATGACCTTAAGAGAAGCAGAATCAGACTTAGACGAGGAACTGGACAACATCAACATCAACGACTACTACTTCTTACAGCCGATTCCAACCAAACAGAGACGGGTGCTGCTGAAGCGTTCAGGTGTGAAGAAGATTGACAACACAGAGAAGATGGAGCTGAAGCGGATACGGCTGTCTAGGGAGTCTTGTGGTTGTGACTGCCAGGTGGTGTGTGACCCAGAGACTTGCATGTGTAGTTTGGCTGGCATCAAATGTCAGGTGGACAGGCAGTCTTTTCCTTGTGGATGCACCAAAGAAGGCTGCCAGAACAAGTTTGGGAGAATAGA
Organism: Hemicentrotus pulcherrimus; assembly: GCA_003118195.1. Lineage (NCBI taxonomy): Eukaryota > Metazoa > Echinodermata > Echinoidea > Camarodonta > Strongylocentrotidae > Hemicentrotus > Hemicentrotus pulcherrimus. Next base: position 163,096 of record BEXV01000371.1, on the reverse strand, counting down.
GTTCAATCCTTCGAGGGTGAGGAATCATTTTATCCAGACTGTGGTGCGACTTGACATGGAGCATCGACAAGAAGATAGGATGAATCCTGGTGGAAGAAGGAACCTAGAAGATTGCTTTGAGGGTCCTCCAGACATGAGCTCCCTGTCACACCCTCTTGAAGATTGGGGTCATCAAGCCTCAACCAGTTCCAGCCATATGTATTCAGGAAGCCTTAACGGAAGGGACTATTATGGGAATGTGGACATCCCTTTAGGAGATGACAGGGCCAGCTGTAGCTCTTCCCAGTATTCCAAGTCATGTGATGCTTATGGAAGTGGAAATTCCTTGGAGGAGAACATTCCAGTTGAGGTTCGCCCTCCAAGGCATCATGACTTGATCCCTCAAATGCTGCAGTTCAATGAGTCAGAGGACGAAAGTGCTATGACCCAACCTATTGCACCCTTATGTAATGTTCCCTTGCCCACAATGCCTTGCTATGACAGTTCTGAAGACAATCTGAGTTCGACATCAGATACAACATCTAGCTCGGAAGCAAGCTCCAACTACGATCTTAACGAATGCAGCGCATCCTTCAACATGAAATCATCAGCCGATTACAACCTTGCCAGTAGTTTAGTGCAATCATCAGAGGTTAATAGTTTGTCCCATAGTTCAACTGTAGAGGGCACCTTGCCACATTTGACGCCACTTGAGGTAGCCACTATCTTCTCTACCTCTAAACAAACTGTTGATGGTGCAAACAGCAAGACATATACTGAACTGAAGCAGCCAGACAGCTACACCAATAGTAGCTTTTCAACTGGTCTGTACAATCCTGAAAATTCCGCCCATAGTAGTTACAGTGAGATTTTTATGCCGTATGATAATTCAAAAGTAGCAGAAAGCATACCACTCACACTTCCCGCATTGACACCAGCACCTCCTGCGTACACCACCTGTAGTAGTCCTACTTCATCCACTACATATACAGTCATGACTTCTTTGAATGATGTAGATTCCCTAGCTGAGATGCAAGAGACTGCCATAGCCACCAGCAAGCTAAGTTCAGTCACGTTTGGGATGAAGGATGATCCTTCTTCCTCATTCACTCCACCAGAACCTCTCCTTTACAGTTCAACATCCATGGGTAGTGTGACGGACATCTCCTCTAGCTACTCTGTCACCCCACGTTGTAATGAAAGCCATGGGAATGAAGCCACAGCAGCTGAAAGCACTGATGTTCATAGTGGGCACCAGGGAGGTGGAATTAATGGCAACAGGATCTCTCCTGCAGTAGACAGTCCAAGTGATGCTATCCTTGGTAATCCTTGCATGCCATTTGGACTCTGCTCATCCAGTGAGGAAAGACCGGTCTTTGACACTGTTGATGCAGTACAGTCTCAAACAGATCGAGAATCCACCGATACATGCAGTGTGGAGAGTTCGCCAAGAGACCACCCACTACAGGAATTTAACAACACTGGCATTTCATGTTGCAGCACAACTTCACAAGAGGGTGGAAGCATCGACTTGAGATGTGACCTTGAGGCTAGTGATGAGAACATTTCCAGTAATTCTACAACAGTCAATAGTTTTGAAGGTGTCTGTCAATCTGAATCCAGCTCCTCAACTCACCCACAACCAATCACTGATCATGATGAATCACAGAAAAATACAGAATCAACGAAGTGTACAAATTCTTCAATGCCAAATGACCTAGTGACTTGCAGTGACAAGGTCAAGAATCATGGATCAGAGACTATTGTTTCAAGAGGACCAGTCCATAGCACCGTACCGAGCAACCCAGTTCCAAGTATGAAGATGCTTGCTAATCATACACTGACGAATGGAACCATGCCTGTTCTGTCACATCTCCCAAGAGAAGTGCTGACAGAAGATTCAGCAATAGACCTAGCCAAGAAGATCCAAGTCCTGAGAGGGAACAGCGAAGGTGACGCCACTCCTTCCATCTCACCAGACTCCTTGAGTCCTGATGGTGCTATGTCAGATGACCCTTTCAGACAAGCTCTTGATCCATCAGCCATCGATGAGTCATCTTTCAGCAGCTCGGACAGTGCGGTTGGTCACATGTCTAGTGTTGGCTTCCCTGAGCTGTCGTCTGGACTACCCGCTGGACCACCTCTTATTCAAGCCGGAATCTCTGAATGAAACCTCTCCTTCTTAAAGGTCGTGGGCATTCAGAAGAAAAGTCTAGAATATTTTTTTTACTTAATGGACCAAGATAATCCTTCTTGAGTCAACTCAAGTTAATACAGCTTTAAAAAACCTCATAAGACAACTCAACATGCTTTCATTATCAACTTTCTTAGACATTGTCGATCCTTGCCGTATATATTTATATCATACAATTCACACATTCACCGGGTATCTTGTTAAGATATGTTTCATTTGTTCTTTTATTACTGAAATCTGTTGAGCATATGGGGGAAATGTTAAATGAGTTTCAGACTCTGAAGTTTGAAAAGAGAGATTGAGAATCATTTAAAAGATTTATGTGATCTCAAGGCAATTGGCCTCTCTTTTAAACAACAAAAAGTTCTTACAAAAGATGTTTAAGATTAATAGAAATGCTCACTAACAGTATGTTATTCACTCCGAGGAAGTTCAATTGGTCCGTTGTTCTTTACGCAACAGCATACAAAATCTACATTGCCTAAGCAGTATTAGGTATTTTGAAGACAGTAATGCCATTACCTTTCCAAGATGCCCTGTCTATTCACCCAAGTGTGATTTTTAACGGAGTATTGGTCATTATAAGAGGGTGTATATTGATTGATATAACTTACAAGATACTTGCCAGGGCTACTTGCCAAATTAACAGTGGACACACAAACATGGTTTTATGCACTCAATATTTGAGGGCTCTTGGGTCAACGGGCTGAGATATCTTTTCCTTTTTTTTTCCATTTTAATCACAGTAATCAAGCTTTTGGGGGTTACACACACATATATATAGAAAGGTATACAATGTTACTCTAACCGTCATGGAACCCATCAGTAGAGGTTGACTCAACATTTTCTGCAGGGATGATTGTTTATTTTCATCAAAGATTCAAGGTGAGAGTTACAGATTGGCTGTACATGTACATTAGATTTGGAGTAGGAGTTTTGGTTGGGTTAGTTGGTCATGAATATGAGTGCTCAACGGCATCTCGTACTATTTTTTTTCTACATGAATTACAGATGTTCAGTGGCATCTATCATATTTCTTGGGATATACACTGTATGAAATATGTTCATGAGAGTTCGTTTCATGAAGTTCTTTCATACTTAAACAATATCTTAAGAGATATTTCTTTCAGATGTATGTAGTGTAAAACTAAGCAGTGTGTAGATCTACCAAATGTACATGTATCAGAACAACTCAGTATGCAAAGCAGTGCATATACTATTCAATTGTATTATATCCGTAGTGTTGTGGTGCTTCTAAATACAAATCCAGTGCAATGGTAGTGTATAATGATAGTTTTCAGTTTCAAAGAAATAGTTTTTTAGTAGCCTAATAAAAGTGCAAATTCCTTTTTTTATAAACCAAGTGACTAAAGGATTTTTGATAAGCTTTATTTATTCTGCATGAAGAGACTGTACATTCTAAATGATGTAGTGATATTGGGAAGGACAGCGTATGTCTTTGCTTTGTCGCAAACTTGAGAAATGAATAGTGTAGAGTTTTAAAAAATTATGAATTTGTTGTACATATAAGATTTTCAAACTTCGATAAGAATAGTGAAAGGATGAGCACCTTGGGATGTTTGCATTCTTTATGTATCTTTGAGATATCCTAAACATGAACCATGAAAATAGTCATATACAACTCTTTGATAACAATACTTAACACTGGGTATGCAAGCAAGCTCGTTGTTAGCTAGGAGGTTTGATGCAGAGTTGAAATGTGCTAAGGAATTATCATTTTATAACAAAATATCATGCAAGAATAATTTACATATTTGAAATTGTATGTATAAAGTGATATTACAAAGCAAAACACCAATCATGATATCAGAAAGATCTTTTTCAGCGCAAGCTGTTCTGATGTATTGAGTCTACAGTTTGAATGATGACTGTAGCCATAATACATGTTGTTTCTTCTCAACAAATAAAGGAGAAATACAAGTGAGATTATTTATGATTGATTTTTATCACATGTTTGTTCATATCCTCTGAGGCTGTAAACTTGTCTTTTTGTGCATCACTCTGATTTTTTTTTTTACAGGTTGATACGTGTACTTTAAAACATTATTTGTGTGTAATGTATCAAATTTATTGATGTTATTGTGTGGCTTATGTAGAGAAAGAAAGATTTAGATTTGTTTTCATCTAGATCAATTAAATGTTCCAAGAATGTGTGTTCTAGTTCCATAGATATGCCTACAGTTGAGACATTGTCATCAATTATGATCTTTTAATCTAATTTATGTTAGACAGACTTTCTGATATTTAAATCATGAAATCGAAGAGAAAAATCAGGTTATTAAAAAGAATATATAAAATTTGGTGCATGTTACACTATTGCAAAATGTGGAAACTTCAGAATCATCTTTTTTTGGCCAGTGAAAAAGGAGAGCCCATTGAATTTGACAGTGGGCCTTTTGGCAACTTATAGGGTCAGTTATAATATTATAGTCATTTTCTGCTGTAAGTCAGCAGAAAGGCAGAGACTGCATGAGCATGTACATCTTTGTATAATGATCTTTTTCTTCTTCTTCATTTTCTTGTAATCTTTTTCTCNATCTTCTCTCTTCTTCTTTTTGTAAAGGAAAAATTAGTGGTTACCTTGTATGTTTTTTTGTTTTTTTTCTTGTCCATGTTTTTTTATTTCATATTCACCACCATTTCATCACCTTACAGTAGCATTCATGAGTTTCTTGAAACGGCTATGTGTATGTATGACTTAACATTCAGGGAAATAAATATTTTACCCAATATGTATGTGTTCAGAAAATTTCTGTTCTATACATAATGAATGGGTTTAAATCACAAAAGTTTGGGTGGTAATATTTACATACCAAATGAACTCATCCCAACTATAAATCAATTTTCTATTGAGTTGAGTAAAAAAGAAAAACGAACTAAAAGAGAAAATAAAAAATATTTCATGTATTCCTTTAGTTAAGTATATATATATATATATAGATATATATATATGTGCGAACATTCAAACAAACAGATGCATTTTATTTGTTATTATTTATATGGTTGATGCTGAACTCAACACTATCTACTAATGAGTAAATGTAGGCTTGTGTTTGGAAACATAAGTGAAGAACACAATTTCTTGCATATACCACATGGTAGACACCTTTCACACCATAGGTATTGATATATAAGTATATATATTCTTTGTTTTACGTGACACCCAAAATCATCATTAAAAAGACATTGTGGTACAGAGTTAGGTAACTTTTATGAAGTTTTTATGGCCTTCACTCGTTTTGAGTCTTAACAATTTTTTCAAGATGCAGTAAATAATAATAATCCGTCTAAGATTTCATATAAAAAGGTGGTTTGGTTATCAGCAAGTTTACAAGATTTTTTCACTAGCACTCTTAAAATAATGCTGTAAAAACATGATTTGATACAGTATATAATATTGTATATTTTGTATGATACTATTACAGCTGACTGTATGATATATTGTATGCAATATATGTATTACATGTATTATATATTGTTATATATACATGTAATATATATCAAATACATTTAATATATAGTATATTTTATGTATGAAATGGTGTGTTGTTTAAAAAATGTGAGTTTGGGAAGACACATGCTTATTCCAGACTTAATTCCATCAAAAAGGAATTCTGTCTCATTAATTTTTCAACTGATTGGAATATTTTGAAATAGCTGCTAGCCTCCCACAAAGAATTGTCTGACATGCAGATATACCCCCGTTTTTATTTATTTAATAGCTGGGAATATATTTTCTAAGTCAAATGTAAACAAATTAAAGTTAGCTTCCAAAACAAACACAAAATAATATTCTTTTTAAAACAAATGACATTCAAAGATTCATATACTGAATAAGAAACATATGATTCTATGTGAAACAGTATTATTATTTTATTTTATTTTCATCAAAATTCTTTATAAGATACAAATATATGTTGTGTATACTTGGATGTTCTTGGACAAAAACATCTGTTTTAACTCTGTATGTATGATATGTAAAATAAGAAAATGTGTAAAGCTAGTTTTAAAAAGCAGTAAAATGCATTTACTTGTTTGTACATAACAGCAAAGTAAAAAAAGTAAAGTTATGAATTCTTAAATTTTGTAGCTTGCCTCGCAGGGAGCCACATTATTAGATGTTTATATTATTTGTGGCTGAGCATATTTGTGCAAGTTGTTTTCATGGAAACAATAACTACCTTGTATTTAACCCTCCTGTTGCTACCACTCACCAAACATTGGATTTACATTATGTATGTCATGGCATTTCTGCTTTAATTCCAAACAGGGTTGAAGCAAGCAGAATAGCTTGTAAAGAAGGATAATATGGTCCTTTCTCAATGTGCATTTTTTTTATGTGATCACCTTGTGTTTTTTTTATTTTTTTTTTATTCATGCGGTTAGAAAACAAGTTTTGAATCATCACTCTTTTAGTTGAAGGGTTCTCATGATCTTCAAATCTAGTGCATTTGGTCCATCTGAAGACTGGTAATACAGCACATAATTTGGTATACAGAAATCTGTATGTAATCAAAGATGTTTTTATTTTCTTGATGTAGACCCTAGAAGCAAGATTAATGCCAAGAGGATGACTGAAATCAAAGTTGATATAAAGCATCCCTAGAATGAAATAACAACTTCTCAAACTTTCACATGAAATTATTTTTTCTTTAAAATGATCATGGTAATTTCTACTATGTTTCTTTTTCCTAGACTACTTTTATAAAAAAATTAATTCCATTTTAGGTTGTAAAGATATTTAAGAGAAAAACTGATTCATTCAGTCAAAACTCAGTCCAGTTTGGATATGCGCATGCTAAATCTTGATTAACTCTGAGAAGCAGTCTTGATTTTAAGGAGCTGCTTTCATGCTTTTTGAAAATTATGTCGTACTATACTGTATTCATTCGATTGTGAAATTTTTGTGCTTCTCTTTGCAAACATGAGTAATATTCTTATTGTATATTGTTAAGCTTGTTTTGTTGTGAAAGGTGCTGTAACATTTCTTGTTTTGTATACTTGCCAGTCAGTAATTGAGTCCTTTTTTCAACTTATTAGTATTGTTATTAGCTCAAGTTTCATGAAATATTCTTGTCTTAGCCAGTAGAATTTTTAATGATGTAGTCATCTTTGATGTCAGGAATGTATGTAGCAATCCAAAGAAACAGTAGTTTTATAGTGTCCATTATTCCTCAATAAATCAGATATTACAAGCAAGAGTTTCATTTTTCCCTTCATAGGGAAAATGTTCATGAATCATGATTCGTACATAGTCTACAGTATGTAAACAATTGTTTAATCAATTTTGTTGACAGATTTTCTCTGGTATGAATATTCACGAGTCTGTGGTTCATTCGCTTTTCATCCATGTGATTGAATAGTTATAACACTAATAGAAAAGAATCGTATAACAATAGAAAGATCAACTCTTAATATGTCTTCTTGCCATTCACGTAACATCTAATACCACACACATGGCTTAACAAGTATAAAGCTTCTACATTTCATTCAATGTTCTTGAGTGTAATTGATCTATCAGGTTGCATGAAAAGACCTAAATTCTAGGTAAATTTTAATGATAGTTGAATGGAATGCATCATAAACATTGACAGCAAATCTTTGAAATCAATATTTATCATCAGTACACTGTTTCAGCGATCTGTCAACTGAAGCCTTTCTTTATGGAGCATGATTTCATTGCTTATCATTTTGGTCAGAACTATGTTGTAGGAAAAGAGCTTTTGGTACATGCCTCATAATGTATCTCAGATGGGATTATACTATGTGTCTGATTTTATTTCCTTTGATGGTATATTTCTTGGATTACAGGTACATGTATGTTTTAAACCTAAGTTCCTACACAATTATACACATTATGAGGACAAAAACTTTTAAAATCCATATGTGGTAGACGGGACCAAATAACTGATTCTGATTGTTATTGTGTACAAACTGAAAGAAGGATAATTTCCTTCAACAATGTTGCTTAACCCTCATAGTTTGTCACTATAGGGCATTACCATTCAACTATAGAAGATGAAGTTTTGAACATGTAGAATACTGAAGTGCTAACGTCATATTAACTCATCGCCAAGGTTACTGGTTCTAAATAAAGCCTGTACATGAGGTTCACTGCAAAATCATTTAAGCAACGGGCTGGAGCAGGGCAAATTCAGTGTTTAGGGCTGGTGTGATCACCACACCAGTTTAAAGCTCAAAATGTATTGAACCAGCAACCTTGGCAGCTTGGCCAGTATGACATCAAACTTTGATACCCTATGATATAACCAAGTGGTCATCAGTGTTTTGAACGATGCTGGATCTTTACACAAAAATTCATAGAAATGAGCTTTCATCTATTTGTGTGACATATTTGCTGCACAATACACATCATGTTCTTCAGTATTGCAAAATTAGATGCACATCATGGTTCTGTTTTCTATATTCTGATAATTGAATTCACAAGCTACGGTGTCTCCAAAAGGTCTGTATCACCACTCAAAACAGTTCTAGCTTTCATACGAAAATGTTGCAGTATTAATGAAGATCTGCATAGATACTCTAAGGCAAGATTTATATGAAATCTATATTTCACTGTGAGTTATCTTTTTCTCGTTCTTAGCTTGAATCTACATTATTTTATCTATAATTCTAGTTCATAAGTGATTATCTGCATTGTATGATTAGTTGGATAACTGAGCTGCAAACTGGACGAATTTGGAAAGAAATTGTTCTCAAAGTGCTGTCTTTTTGTCATTGAATGTTGCTTTTAAAGATGAAGAATAAAACCTTTACAAATGATGTATTGTATCATGTGCTTTGCCAAGATATGTTATCTACATTTAAGTTGAAGATGGAAATTAAAAATGGTTGGAAAATGTTGAATTTGGTGTCTGTGATATGACCATGTAATTGTGCGTAAGATGGAAGGGAGAGGGAGAAAGAAAGAGAAAGAGAGGGGAGAGAGAGAGGTAGAGGTAGAGAGAGATAGAGGGGAGAGAGACAGGGAGAGAGAGACAGAGGGGAGAGAGATAGAGGGGAGAGAGATAAAGGGGAGAGAGATAAAGGGGAGAGAGACAGGGAGGGAGGGAGACAGACTGACAAAAGAGACACAGATGATAGATGATGTACATGGTGGATTACTTGGAACTCTTATATTACCATCAGGACCAATGGATTACCGGTACATCTTTAGAATAAAATAATGTAGAATGGAATGACAAAGACTTGTTTCCAGGTAAGAAATATAGAATCTGCCACAAACGTAGATGGAGCAACATGAACATTTTTTGACATAAACAATGACACACAGTTTTGCATGAGAAATACATGTTTCTTCTTATATTTATTGATGTACAAGTACTCCACATTTAAGGCAAGCAATTAAAATGTCACGTACATTTTAAAAGGAATCGCGAAGCATCTTTCATCTTTTCTCATTGAAAATGGTGTGATGTTGATTACAAATAAATACCAGCAATACCCCATAATAATCATATGTCATAAAATCCTAAGTACTGTGTACTCTATACTTTCTAAGTTTCAGTTTCATGTTGTCTATATAAAGCATGTTGCACAGAGAGTTTATTTTTAGATTTCTATCCATCATTAATATAACACTAAAGCAATGCTCACATGAAATGAACCCTCTACAACCATATACACCAACCCCTAAATACACTTTTCAGGTATTCATGAAAGAAAATGTAGGAAATGAACATGCTGATACTGACATGTTGTTTTGATAGCTTGATGATATCTGAAATGAAATTGAAGCAAATTTACTATCAATAATCACTAAGTCTGCACATAACTACACTACTATTATTATAATATACCGGTAACCCTGCAATAATCATTTCCATAAACATTGGGAAAAAGTTCATCTATTCAAATTTGAGCTTTGATAAAAATCTACAGCATCGCTTTGCTGTTTGGATTGCTTTTTGGAAAGCAAAGTGACAATGTAGTTGCACATATTAATTATATATCTATCATATTCATCAAAAGTTGAAATAAAGGTTTCATATCTAGTACAAAACATAATAATAATAACAATAATAATACATGTATATAGGGTTTGTAAGGCGCAAAATCTACTTTAAAATTAAAATCTCAAGGCGCACTAGTGCAATACATGAAAATACATTAAAAATACCTGTTCAAAATTACAATATAACGCAAAAATATACAATGACTGAAAGCTCTAACAACAGTGTAATCAGATTTTAAATGTTATAATTTCCACATGATAAAATGTCAATTTGAATGTACTAGCATGTATCACTCGCCAGCAGATTATTTAAAAAAATGTATTTAATGTCCTTAAAGATACTTTGTCCCTTTTGCAGCCAACATCTAATTCTGTAGAACTTTGCAGTAATTATGAATATGTCATGTATGTCCTATCTGTGAAATTTAAACGTTAGCAGTGTCCTAATATTCAAATTATGCAAGGAAACCCATTTACTTGCTAGACTTCACTGTCAGACACTATTGTCAGTATTGAGTGACTGACTGGCTTTTTCTTCATCTTTGCTAATAACATACATAAAATGAGCTGTAAAGGATTTGTCTACATCAATAATCCACTTCTTGTAATGGTCAAAAATTAAACTGATTGAATCTTTGAACAGCATAAAACATAAGACCATTCGGTACAATGGTCTGAAAATCAGACTATTACTTACTGGCTCTATAGCTCTTAAGTTGATCTGACAACTAATAGTTGTTATTTTCCCACTGGAAGACATTTTCAAGGAAAGTTCTAAATTAGTACTTACTTTCAAATGCCGTTGGAATTTAACCTTTTCATTTTGGGGGCCTGCAAATGGGACATAGTACCTATGATTTAAGTAAAGAGGGAAATAATTTGTCAACACTTAAATGTCTGGAATGGCATATAGAGCCAATTCATTGCTTTGTGACGATTTAAAATTCACCTAAAATGTAAATAAATTATAATAATATAGTTGGGAGAATTAAAGAATCGATCAGATCAGTTTTCCCCATTTTTGTCCTTCATAAAAATTGTTCTGTTTTCACTCAAACTTTCAGATTATCTTTAATTGTACATCTAGCATTAAAGTCACTACCTTTTAATGCCATCAAAATCTACTTAAAATTATGATGTGGAAATCTTTAATTCCTTAGAGAATAAGAAAATGGAATGGGCTCAAAATCTAGCGTAAGACCATCATTTACAACTTAATTGTGAAGTAGAAAATCTTAGGAACTGTCATTTGTTTTCATCGACATACTAATGAACCAAAAAACAAATTATCAAAATGTGGTAACATTTATGTTAATGAAAAACATATAGCTCTTGATTCATCTGTACATGAAGTAATATACCACAAAATCTACTCATTAATTACTGAAAGATAATTTGTATAGATCTAATATCATTATGACTTGAATGGGAAATTGATCAAAGCAGCGAGCATAAAGGCAAATTATGATATGAATTCAGCTACACCTTCCCTTAATTGTCACACCTTTATCTCCCCCAAAATAGCGTTACAGATACCGGTATTTGTACGTATTTATAATAGTAGAAAGCTACTATAAGGAGCTGACAGTACTTTGAGACATTCAATTGAAGACATATTGGGTGCTATTCAAAGCCATAATATTACATTAGAAGCCTACTTGTGCAAACATCTGGATGTACCTAGATGATCCTAGACAATAGAGTCAGACATCATACTTGGCGCTCATCTTTCTCAGATATAGGTTGTACCTCATCCTTGACCGCCTGGACATCCCCTTGGTGTGGACGTCCAGTCACAAGAAGAATGCTGGCATGGAGAAGCAGTGACCACTCTGCATCTAAGCAGATTTCCAACAGAACAAGAACAAACTGTAACATGTGCACATTTCAATAACCAGTATTGGTCAAGCATAGATAAAAGCAAGATAATTCATGTACTTAACGAGAGGAAGAAATTATCTATTAAGCCTTTCAGCCAAACCAAATCATCTGCACAATTCACAATGCATCAAATTAATTGGTTCTGATAACAAGAGTCGCTATCATTGCTAATGTATCACTGTAGTCAATCAAATATGGTTGAACAAGTACAGAGATAAGTCATTATCATGAATAATATTATGCTACATATGATGGTGAAACAGTAGAACAGAGGCTATTATCATAGTGAATATTCAGAAAATTACCTGTAAGATTTGTTGATATGTGAGTCCATTCTGTTAGCCAGTCTGTAAGTGTCTGTCTATCTGATCCTACTGGGTTCAGCCCTCGCTGGTAGCATAGCTAAGGAGAAAAAAAAATCATCCATCAAAAAGATAATTTCCACTGATATATGAATGATTTTTATTTTAAAACAATTTTTTTTTAGGGGGGGCAGGGTCTTTAAAGAAAAGTGTTTTATCTACAGTAAATGCCACTACCATTTTCACCATTGTTGTACTTGTTAACACTACTTCCATCACCATTACAAGCACCATTGCTGTCATTTTAACCTCTCTACCATTCCTCTACCTCCAATATTATTCACCTCTGTCATCAGGGACCTGTTTCACAAAGCCTTTTTTCAATGACAAATGACAAAAATTAGTGACAGATCTGCTGATAACCAATCAGAAGCAAGGATTCCACTAGCTTATAACAAGAACTGTAATTTGTCACTGATGACAAGGATTTTAAAATGAGGCCCAGGATCATCCTCATCACTATTGATTTTTCCAACTAACTTTCCATGAAATATTATTACACTATTATTTATCCTCATTTCAGTAAATGCACAAATTCAAAGGAGGAACTGACCTTCCTCAAGTCGTCTTCATCAATGCTGTGTATGCCTGCCTTGAGTATGGCCTGGTCCATGGCTACCATCAGCGTTGAGTGAGTTGAGAGTCGTTTCCTGAGGGAAGAGTTAGGTGCTAAGAACACCCACTGGGAATGAAGCTTGCATAGATATTTCTGAAAGGCAATCCAAAATGTATGACAAGTGAAAAGTCAAACCTTCAATTTTCCATTCACACATTTAAAGAGTACAGACAGTGATTTTTCATATCATGTCATTCTAGGTAAGAAGCAAGATTACATATCTTTGGCAAAGCCTGAACTTATTGTTCACTGAGCATATAACTTTATGATGATCAAGGCCAGGATATATTCTCCATTAATAGGACTTACATAATATTTTTACTTTTCATCTACCAGTACAATTCTATATAAGCCATTCAATTTCAATCTTTGTAATAGTGACAACCTCAGTAAAGATTGACGGTCACACTTTCATTTGCCTTCCAAACTTTTTTTTTACTACAAAAATACAGTCATTTTTTACTTTGAGATGCCATGCCCCTCAACTGCTTCTTAAAAACCATACATTCCCATTCTTTCAATTTTAATTTCAATTTCAATATAATATTTCATTTATATTTATTAATGCAATCAAAACATTTTTTGACCAATAATTCCTGATTTCTGAAATGATGATAAATTAGTAAAATTAGATAGTAAATAGTAAATTTGCATGGCTATTACACGTTTCCTTTTGACATTAAAACCAGAGTGACACTTATACAGAGCCCGGGAGAAGACATGCTTGAAAAAAGTTTGATATAAAGTTGTTACCCAAACTTACGAGTACCACTTATTAGTAAGTGGTTGGAATGACATTCTTAATAGTGGAAATGCCTCATAGGAGGTGGGAACAACTTTCAACTGTCCTCTCCTGGGCTCCGTACACTTACAACTACCTTAGCAAGTTAGCATGTCATTTATTTCATGATTTTTAGATAGCTTACCAAATGAGAACTTGAGAGTGACTTGAGAGATGTTTGTTGACTAAAGAGAGGCTGAAAAGACAGTAGCTCAGTTGCACTAAATGGTTGCTTCTCCAACTAAAGATAGGAATTGTAAAAATAAATTGAATTTATACTTAATGCCATGACAGTTGATACACTTAAAAGTAATTCTTTGGTTTTAGATGAGAAATATAACATAGTAGTACATTTCAAACACATGATACTATTCATATGCTATACTTTAGTTCACTAATTTATAACTCAAGAACAAAATGGCAAAGAAGAGCAGATAAATATTTAAAAATAAAGCAATAAGTATAAACTTTTAAAGTATGTATCATGAAGCAAAAACAAGCTTTTCCAAAACTGTACAAGAAAATGTAAATATATCCAATGCACAATGTTAAGCAATAAAGCTATTGTTACCTGATCTTCACCTAATCTCTGATGCAAAGATTCAGCAAGTTCTGATGTAGGGTTTTTCTTCAGTCTTTTATCCAGTTTCTTTAATATGAATGGATAGAGACTCCGCCTCTTTTTCTGGTTTTCTTGATGGTTGTTGGATACATCTTCCGGGGTTATGAAGTGGTCAGACAGAAAGATTCTCTGGAAATACAACCTGCAAAGAGCATCAAGCATTGGACCAACAACAAAAAAGGACAGTGAAACAAGGCATGTGTCAGGTAGTACGGTATGTTACATTGTCAAGTGCATGTTTATTCAAGATCTTTTTCTTGACATATGTATCGAAGCAGGAAATATGAGTACCGGTATGTTAACAGTGCATGCTGCTTCTTTGCCCAAATCAAAATAGTAATTCCTTGTAGCTTTTGTATGAATAAAGAGACCCACTCTGTTGAAATAATCATCCTTCAACTGGAGAAGTTGCTAAATACTCAGAGTGTAAAGAGGCTAGAGGGCTTTAGCAGTGCACTGATCTAACAAAGTACAACATAAGCTGTTTATTCTACTTGTTGCTGAGGGTCTAAGCTAGACCATAGTGGGTATGCAGTGGTTAACACAGCACTGGTGCTATGCAACTGTAAGAGGTTTGTTCCCTTCCTCGAAATATTCATCTAATGACTACTTCAGTTTCTAGATAGCTTTGATGCAGAATGTAAGAGTACTTACACAACAGGTAGAGTGACGTAGTATACAAAAGGGATGTTGACTATAACCAGCACTGGAAGAACCTTGGCAACATCTTGCTTCATCTGATGAAGTAACCGAGAGAGTAAACAAAAAAATATTGATGACAAATAACTGGTTCCAAACATTGGTCTCTCTCCCCCTCTCTCTCTTTCTCTCTCCCCCTCTCTCTCTTTCTCTCTCCCCCCCCTCTCTCTCTCTCTCTCTCTCTCTCTCTCTCTCTCTTTAGCTATCTTTATCGGCCAAACCAACCTTTATGTGTGTCTCCCTTGAATCCCCTTTTTCATGACTGTGTAATATTCACCTGCATCTTTTTGTAGAGATCTTTCCATTCTACATCTTCCAGTTTCACCTCGCCATTCTTCAGCCTCTTGTTCAGTGAGTACACAAAGCGGAAGTCTTGAACAAAGGATGTTGCACCTGCAGAGCACAATTCCAAAACATCACAAATTGAAACAAAGAAATGCCAGAATTGATTAAACTTCATATTTTGTTGAGCATTTTCAAGCCTTATTATACCAGACTGCATGAGTTTCCGCTTCCCAGTCAACTTGTGTTTGGAGACATTTTCCTGAGACTGAATCTTGTATCAATAAGACATTCCTTAACACACAAAATCATTCATGAAATCTTATATTCCGCTTTCATCCAGATAGTAACTAATGCAACACTTGGTAAAATATCTGAATTCATGAAGAAATCAATATGACAGGCCTATTGCAAACGTAGCTGACAAAAATGGATAGCTGGAGTAACATAGAAAAGAGAATAAAAGGTGACATGTTAATTGAAAGCATGGACTGATTGTGAGAAAATGACTGAAATTGATAATTAAAACTTGGCACACAAGTAGGTGAAATTTATTAGAGATTTGGGCAGTGTTTCACAAAACCGTCATAAGTACAAGTTTGCCAAAACATATAGAAGGCTTTTAGGTTTCCATGGACTATGAACTTGTACAGGTTTCATGAAACGATACCCTGGAGAGATCTAGACAAAGCTGATCATTGAAGAGCTGACTACATACCATCCACAAAGCGCTCATAGAAGACCCGCGCCTTGGGAGAGACCCTGTTTAGAAACCAGATAGTGGCTCGATGCGTCTTCAGGGCTACATTCGTTATGATACCTCCTTTGGGTTTCTCTTCATCTGGCTTGTTGGTAGATGTTGGACTACTGAATGTCCGGCAAGAGGTACTCAATGATCTGCATTTAATCCTGTTGAGAGTAGAAATGAAATCAAATGTATATTCATGTCAATGTTAGTAGTCTACTGCATTGCATGGAAAAAGACAGATCTACAGGGCTAAAAACTTAAGAAGTATATGTCTTGCTGAATGGCTCTTGCTAATAAGAGCACTCAAGTAGTGTATACTGGAAAAGAATTTGACAAAGTTCAAAAGAGAATAAATTAGTGGAATTGTTGGCGGGTAGGATGATCAAGTAAAGTTTGTCTCAATGTAATTTGTACATGATTAAAGGATTTAATCATGTACAGATTACGATTCATCCTGACCTGAAGATCTCTTGGACCTCCATCAACTTGATCACATTAAATTTTCATAGATTAGAGTCTACTGTTTTTGTACCGTATCCATGATAGTTGGCGATCTTATTCTTACATGTTTCAAAAGAATTACAGCCGTCATATGTATGAGTAAAACGGTACACACACAAACATGAGAAGCAATATTATTTTCATAAATCTTTTAAATTTAGACATAACTCTTAAGACACTTACTTATATTAGACAATCCTATAACTTGTATAAGGGATGACAAATTGGTTAATGCTAGTGCGACTTTATTATCTTTCGTTAGTCCAAAGGCAAGGGTGACAACTTTATTTTGTTAAGTTTCTTACCTAGTCTGGACACACAACTAACCATCATGACCATGACAACACGGCGTAAATATTCATAAATGAATGATACATGCCAATAAAAAACAACAACAACACAACAACACACACCAAATGACAACAACATGGCCAGAAGATACACACAAAACAGTCAATGCAATACTCAAAGATTTTTTTGTCGACAGCCTCTCTGGAAACTCCACAAAATGCAAACAAAATTAAACAGCGCTGATGATATTTTTTTCCCCTTCTTTCTTCTGCTTTCATTCAATTTTGATTAATGCAACTTGAATTCGGCGTAAGTTTTCATAAATTTATGATACACGCCAATAAAAATAAAACTAAAACAAAACAACAACACCCATTAACTGATACAACACATAGAGGTCTAGAATCTAGACATAGGGCCTAGATCTACAACATAAAATTTAATGTATGGGACTTGGATAGAAATTCTGCTTCGACATATGCTAGTAATTAGACATACCTAGAGTGATTGAACTGCAATTTTGATGGATATGTGCTATTATTCAGCCTTCTACATCTCCGTAATGATCCAAATAATGATGCATTGCGACTATTCACGTGAAAAACTTGGTACAGCTGACGGGATAAATTTCGACAGGGCGCTGCCATATTTGTTTCTTCATCAAAGTGCCCGTTAGAGGGAGGCAGAGAGGAGTCAGTTGCAGATGGCTCTGCAACACAGAATTATAATTCTGTGCTCTGCAATCACCATACCGACGCCCACCATCATTATCATTATTAAATTATCATTACCACTACCACCCTGGTCCACCATCAGCATCATCATTACAATTAGCATCACCAGTGTTCACCATCATGAACACCACTAAATATGCTCGTCATCATCATCATCATCACCACCACCACCACTACCACCATCATCATAGTCATCATCGTCGTATTTACAGGTTTGTGAGTTAGATGTCCATGATAGGCATTTCCTAATCAAGTCATTTTCGCTAAAATGCCTAAGCCTGTAAGCCATATGTTCTCGTCTATCCTAGAATTATAACTCTCAAATGTATACACAAATAAATCACCATTATCACCATCACCGGGCACCATCATCACTACCATCATCACCATCATCATCATAAACATCATCTCCATCATCCCCGTCATCTAATTCAAGGAATGTTTAGTTAGATGTCCTTGATTGGCATAATTAATTTCCTAATCAGGTATATGTGGGCTACGCTCAAATTGGTAAGCCTATACACAATGTTGTTTGCTTTTAAAAAAATTATGTTAAGAACACACAGTTATACAGTATATACCTCTAGCTGGCGCTATAGTAGCAACTTGTATTCTTTTTTTCAGGAGCAGGGTGAAATTTCGCCCTGAAGTGAGCACAACCATTGTCGCTCGGTGACACCAACTGAGAATAAAAAAATGGTCTTCGCGTAATTAAAGATGACGTTCTCCAGTAACTGTTTGAATCTGTTCTTAGTTGCTCTCTCTCTCTCTCTCTCTCTCTCTCTCTTGTTATAATCAGTATGTTTTCCATTTTGTTTTCGTCCTTCTTTTTATTTGTTATAACTTATTACTCTCATTAAAAAAAAAGATTGTTCTCGTTTAATATCTCCCTTTTTTTCTTCCTCTGCGTACCAGCGTTACTTGTACTTGTACCTTATATCTCTCTCTTTATTCCCATATTCCTTTTCCTCATCATCGTCACCTTTCCCCTCTGCTCAGCGTTTTCTTATCATCGTCCTTCTACTCTACACTAACTTTTATCTTCCTTTTAATTTCTAGTCTCTGCACAAAAGTTCGATAACACCGTATAAAAACGATATGATAGTATTCTGAAGTATTCGGTCCTGTTCAGTATCATTTTATCGATATGTTTTTATCTGGAAGGGTGCACTTTCTATACTATTTTTGTGTAGAGACACGGTTATGATAATATTTATAAAAGAGTCAATATTGGTCAAACTATTTTCCCGTAAAAACTTTGGATGTTGTTTACATAGAAGTGACAATCTACATAGCCCTATATAGGCTTGCGCTTGAGCGTATGCGCATATAATTTATGTGACCACAATAGGAACCATTAAGGTTTAGTAATCAGTGGTAATAGCAGAACAACCTGCACATTGCATAAACCAAAGGCTTAGGGCCTATCATGTAAAATAGGTTATGAGTTTAAGCACCTCATTAATTGTATTTAAGTGACGAGTTACGACTGGTTCCCTAATTCTATACACCTCAGGTCGGAGACGTGAAATTGTGTACGGTCTCGAGAGAAACATGTTTCGTTTTTACTGAAATAAAGTTTTAAAACAGACGAAGAAGCTCCTGGCAATGACTCAGTGTGACGAGACGCCAAGGCATATGCATTGTTGTTGAGTTTTATCCACAAATATTTTTAGGCCATGATCACAATCATTTTGGTTTTCACGGTGCCTGCATAAAACCACGATGTCCGAGATTCAACTTTTTAGATTAATCAGTGTAGGCCTATATGAATTAAGAATTCACCATTATGTGCAAAAGTAGGCCCACCTGCTCCAGAAAATTTGGTATGGTAATTTAACAAGAAGAAAAATGTATTGCTGTGTAGTTTAAAGTATTTTGTTAGGAATAGTTGATGAAGAGTGGAACTCAGTTGCTCTCATCATGAAATTGTCTCACTCAAGTGCATTTTTTAAGCGCGAAACGATTATCGACTTTGGAATTGGATGTGTACTATTATGGCATTCGCTTGACGGTCTCCTTTTTAGCTTTTAGTGGCTTAAAATTTAACTGCAAAGGGTTGGGTGCTCCAAAATATCATAAATTATAGGCAGTAGGGCATAATGATTAATGTAAAAAATATTAGGAAAGCATCATCAAGAAGTTTCTTCTTATATTGTTATGTTAGTTTGCGTCTCCCTCACCTCCACCTAGTTATGACCTTTCTATATCTTCATAATGCCAATATCTAGTTTCTAGTGTTGTTTTAGAGTTCTTTCTCGGAAGCAAAGTTCTTGCAATGCGTGTTTACATTTTCTGTATGAGATGCAGACTAGTCTCCCTTACTGGGTTGGACGCGCACGACTGGTATCGCTCAATGGATGTGCATTGCGGTGTGCGAGCGATGAATCCAAGCACCCAACCAGCCTCTCGTTCCGCCACTCACTGTACTAGCAAACCCTCGGGCAACACACACCACTAAGCTGCTCTCCATTGACTTTATAACTTCGCCGTAGTGTGTGTCTTGTGGGTGTGTGTGATACCCCTAAAGTTTTATTATACGTCATAAATCCACCGGATCGCTCATATTTTGTCAAGCCAACAACTAAACTTTTTTCATTGTATCCCGCCTGTGAATATTGATCTACTCTTGCTCAACGGAAAAGATTTTCACAAGGTTTTTTGACACCACTTCAAAGTTTTCGTGAAAAATAGTTTGTGGATGTTGTCCATATTATCTGGACAGTGTTAATGATAATACTCTACCTTCTACTTTGGCTACTCATACAACTTTTCATCAAAGGCGTTTTTATTTTCGGACCGAACCAAACAAATATTTATAGTACAACGCGTATATTACCAATTAACGTTGGAACCAAGTTTTAATGAGGACCACTGACTGCTGAAGAGTTAGGCGCCATTTTATCTTATTTATGAGCCTACATTTATACTTCATTCAGAGAAGAGGATTTTAATTTGCAATTGACAGTCGTACATGTACTTTAAACTGGTTCATCTTTGTGGAGAATCATTGCGGGCTGCAAAGTACCAACAAGGATGGATCATTTCATAAGGAATCTCATCTTGGTGACTTTAATGTGTTGGGCTTTTTGGATTACCAGCGTTAGTGCAAATAACGTAACGGTAAGTCAGTCGAAATATATTCATTGGTAGCTTAATAATGTTATTAATGGTGAAACGCGAGTGATTTTTTAAGGGATAGGGGGTATTTCTGCTTGGTTTGGAAAATATCACCTTTTGTTTATTGTCGTGTTGTTTGTTTGTTTGTTTGTTTGTTTTGATGACTGGCCGTCAGAAGAAGTGCACTTTCCTATTCACACGTCCCTGCCGAAATTGCCACCATCTCTCTTCCTATACCACTACCCTGTCAACAAAATCAACACCTCTGCTACTAAGGGACCGATACACCAGTTTGCCACAAACAGAACAACCTTCTGATTGAACTACCATTCCTATACTTTAGCTAGATATACCAACACCACTCCACCACTACCCACCACCACGCACCCCTTCGCTTTACCATCTTCAAAACCACACTCTTTAAGAGCTGATAGTGATTCGATTACGAGTTAGTTCCGGATAGTCGGTAGTCTCTTGTATGATAATAAAGCTTTGTTCTGATGAATCGTTAATTTTCTCATTAACATAGTGTAGTAATGAAAAGATAAGGAAGTCAAGGAAAGAAAGAGAATAGAATAACCTTGAATTCATGACCTATTTGTGAAAGTACATTATCAAAATAACATAAATGTAACTATTTTGAAAATAAGCATATTGAATAATTATAGCAGACAGGCCAGACATAAGGATTTCGTTAATTAATGTTGGATATTAAACTGTTGTGTTTTGAGCCTTATCCTTTTTCATACATCAAGTTCTTTTTAGTTTATACTTAGTTGAAACGTTCACCACTTTTCTAAAGTACTGTGTATTGATTTCTTTTCCATCGTTGATTTTTTTTCAATTTGCTGTGCTATGGTCAGACTTCGATGGCTAACCACTACAATTATTGCATGCATCATTCCTTTCGCCATTCGAAAATTTAGGTCAATAATAAAACCTTATTGGATCGCATAAAATGGAAGGATAGATGGATGGTACAAGAGATGGGGCGAGGTAGATGTGTGGGTAAGAGAGATAGAGAGAGAGAGAGAGAGAGAGAGAGAGGGAAACGGTGACTACTGCAATCTCACACAATGTATATGCGTCGACTTTAAAACCAAATTCGTCTTGAATTGATAACATTACACTACATCTTTGGTTGCTTCTTTCCTTACTTTGTAAATCCACAAAAATTCTATCGGCTAATCTTTACAAACACATTAGCGTCATTTTTTCCATCTCCGTTGTCGATATAGAATTTTTACAAACTAATCACCATGCGTGGACTAGGGGGGGAAAAAATCGTGTTTCACATGAAATGCATCGCGGTTACACAAAAGTACCGTTTAATTGCTCCGGGGCATTCCATATAATAATCCCGTTTGCAGGAAAAAGCTAATAGGAAGGGACATAATAGAGAGACGATACAGACATAGAAATAGAAAGATAGAGAGAGGGGGTTGGGGGGGGGGGGCTTGACGTGAAAATGTCATATTCAATATTCCTTTGGTTATACCGCGTTTCAAACCACTGTACTTTTTTGTAGGAGGTTATGTAAAGATTTGCTTCCGTGGAGACGTTGGAAGTGCTTGAGACTTTGATTTCAATGCAGTGAAATGCAGAGAGAGATGGGAAAAGTGAGTGAGAGAGATTCCCAGATTAATTTGATACGAAAAATGATAAATATAATAATAATGGTATTGCTACGAATTAAGTTAAAGTACCAGTATTTCATTGACATAATTATACCAACTGTGCCCAACCTTCTAAACTTAATCATGGCTTTACAGTCTACATCATGTGTGGAAAATAATCTCTTATAGAAAATGACAGGTGGAAAGGGGTGTGAACAGAATTAACGCATACTATTTTTAGCAAAAATGAGTGCATCCATGGTGTTTTTTTCCACATGAAATTGATATACCACAAGTAAGGGCTCGAACCTCGGTTCTTCCGATGGGTCGACACCTCGTGGTTGTATGATTTCACCCCTATCTGACACCTCCAGTACAGAGCAATTCATGTTCAGTTGAGAATTATCAATTAAGTCACACGATCAGTGACAATACTACTACAATACTATGCTACCAGAAAGCTAAGATTGAAAAAAAAAAAGAAACCAGCTGCACTTGACGGAATTCGATTAAAATCTACAATTCACAGAAAAACATGAACAAGAAAATGTGAGAGAGGCGATCCATGATTGAAGGGTCATAGGAGTTAGGTGTCATCTACACCTGCATAAAAAGATCGCTCATTGTATACAGATTTGGAATAAAATACGGGTCAGTTTTGACTTTTCAAAATTACTTCGAAAAAACATAATGCGAATTTACGATGGAGGGTGTGATTGGCTGATGTTTCCACTATAACATTCATAATCATGCAGATTTTACATAATGTGAAAGCTGTATTATGATTGTTCAAAGGGTAAACATTACTTTACTTTATATAGCACTGTTCTCATTTTTTACAGAGAACAATCTGAAACCTAAAGCACCGATGGGTATCAACATCATGAACATTAATATAACTATAACTTATTAAATTGTTTCAGAAAATCGCCCACAATGAACGATATGTTATCTACATTAATATGGGGGTGTCCAGATCTGTCTCTGGAAGGCAGTGATCCTCTTTCAGAAGCACGTTGGATTCAATCAAGGGATATGAATGGGAGTTCATTATTGGAGCTATGCCTATAGTTCTCTGGAGTATAATTATCGGCGAAGATGAAAGCGAAGGACAACATAATAAAGGGACTGCGTGGTGATTAAAGATGATTGGGCAGAAGTAAGGGAAGAGTATTATGTGACGGACTTATGTTATAAATTATATGTGAATCATTCATTAGAAGGAAAAGTATTCATTAATTCGTAGATTGATGCCAATTGAGACTAATTTGAGATCAACTTATTATACGACAGGGTGTGTAAAAAGCGTCTTGAAATCAACCATGTACTTGTGAATATAGGAGAGCGTCAGTGAAGATAAAGACAAAATGGAGAGACAGTAAATAATTTTTATGTCCATACAAAAAAGCTTAAATGTTAAATCAAATGGGAATTTATTTATTTGAAAGTATAGCGCAGAATAGTTTTAACTGTGAGAGAGATTAAAATTATGTGGTCTTTTCATTTTTAGTTCATACTGCTATCCATCGGATCGGGCCTGAAGTATGACATTTTAACAGTATCATAATTTATCATTTGCAAATACAATTCGAAAGGTTTTACATGGGTTATTTAAATACCCTGCAAAAGATGACACATGCACCATACTGCGAGTTGTATTTATTATTCACTGAATATTAAACGATCATCTCGTTTCACTATCTGCTCGTTTTGGCAGCGTTGGAGGATTTCGTATATACATGTACATTGGAAATGCAGAATAATTTATAACTTCGACATCTGTAGAGGTGTTTCGTTGGCGGGATCACCTGTAAAAAGCTATGAATGTCTAACGATGGGCATGCGTGAGATTTAACAACGGTAAGAGGAGAGAGATAATGGGATACATCGAACAAATAGATGAGGAGGAGAAGATATTATAGACAGGTGAAAATGGAGGTGTCGGAGGAAGAATTGGAGGGGAGAGAGGAGAGAAAAGAAAGATAAGAAGGAAGAATGAAGGAAGGAAGATGATGCTGTGGAGTTCAGAAGAGAGTGTCTTTGTAAAGATAGGAATATATCGTCAAAGAGTACGATCATTTTAACAATGAACGTCCTGAAAAGGAGTTTGTTCAAAATGATTCCTTGTTAGAATGGTGGCAAATGATTAGGAAAGACACAAACAAAACAAAATGGAATAACAAAGGATAATGAAAATATATTCCAAATATATATATATATCAGCCATGCAAGATTCAACAAGTGCATGTATTAAGCAAATATTAGGACAAAGAATTTTAACGTCCACGTTGTCATAGGGTATACATACCTCACTGCATAGAGTTATTAATCTAGAGTAGATCGAGACAAAGAAGTAGCCTTAGCATTCTAGAGGCCTTCTTAGCGATGACTTATAATGCGATAGGTATGATATCATCACAGGGAGACCATCTAATTGAAAAGACAAAAACCGATGCCCCGATCACCATCGAGAGGAGAAAAAAATAATGAAACGCTGGGGTGACGAAAATGAACTCACGCATCCACAAAACAAAACAAAAACAAACTGCCTAAAGTAGACACAAAATGTCACGTGACTTGGCGGCTTAATAACATCGGTAGACATCAGACGGAATAGCGAACGGGGAACGAAGAAAGAGGCAGAGAGTTTATTACGAATTGGAAATGGAAAACAATAAACAAGAAATTGATGACTAATCGCACACGCGCTCTCGTACGTCTGCCGTTGCACTTTTGTAGTTTTTTTTTCTTCCATTTCCATCTCACCACTGCTTTCACCATCTCTCTTCCTTCATGTCTCTGTCTCTCCATCTCTACTCCTCTTTTCCTTTTTTTCTATGATCATCTCTCTTTTCTTTCTCCGTCCCTATCTCCCTCTCATTAACATTTCTCTCTCCCCTCTCTCTTGCTCACATCCCCCCCCCTCTCTCTCTCTCTCCCTCCCTCTCCCTCTCCTCTCTCCCTCCCTCTCCCTCTCCTCTCTCCCTCCCACCCTCTCTCCAACCCTCTCTCTTTTTCTCTCTTTCTCACCCACAATACCATAATCGTCTTTATTTTTTTGTACTCCTCATAATCTATAGAGAACACCACGCAACCGATAATAAAACTTTTATCCATACATTTTTGTTTGTTCTCATGACTGCTTTTATCCTTAAACATTTCATGCAACCTTTTTGCTATCATTATTGTTTAATTGCATTTTGTTTTGTTGCATTTGTCATGCAAAAGCCGAAGACAAATAAAATTCCCTATCTTTCCTCCAGTGCATCATTTTTAGTATTATATTTGAGAACACTATTCATTACTATTGCTTCCTCTCTCATTCTCTCATATTATACTGTGCCCCCACCAACCATTCACGTGTCCGTGTCTTTTTCTCCATCTCATTCTACAGCTCCCCCATCGGGCCATTTTCCCCTATATTTCCCATTTATTCACAATGTTTATATTATCTCGTCACATGCATAGTACATATAAAATCAAACTAATTAAGCATGATTTTGATGCATTTGATAATTAATTGGAATGAGAAGTATAAAATGACGTCATCCCAATGTGCCTTACGCGGTATCCCCGATGCCAGATTATAAAAATGAACCCGCCGAAATTGCACTCCCATCAAAAGATCGAGGAATAACCAATCAAATTGTCTTCTCATTACACGTTGCTAGGCAACCAGGTCTGACGCCGTGTACAGCATGCCAAACTGGGAACCAACATCATTCTCCAATCTCTCTCCTCCTCTCTCTTGATCTCTCTACCTAATTCCCCTGTTCTTCTCTTTCTCTCATGTCTACCACGAACTCTTTTTATCTTCTCTCCCTTTTCCATCTTTCCTTTCTACCCGAAGTCACCCCCCCCCCGTATGTAGATAGATATTAGGCTTTGAGGTACACGATCGAATAGAGCAAGAGAGAAAGAGAGAGAGAGAGAGAGAGAGAGAGAGAGGGGGTGGGGTCCGATACAGTACAATACTCAAATTAGAACCGTACTTCAATCTTTAAGTCATCAAATATTCATAATGGTTTCAGCATATTTATTACCTCAAGGAAAATCCAAACCCAAAACACTTCGATACCTCAAATCGAAATAGTGTTAGTGTAGATTATTTAATGTTTTATTCAAACTGCCGGTTTAAGAAACATCGGAGAAGCGCTTGAAATAAATATGCCAGATGAATAAAGATGATAAAGAGGAAGAGCCCGATAATGGAAACAGGAGAGGGTGATAATCGAAAAAGGATCATCGCTTCTTATTATTTAGAATTGAATAACTAGTCCTGTGATTTGATTAGTTTTAATTCAAATGATTTAGGCTACAGTGAATATAATACAGGAATGCGCGTTAAAATATACAAATCAACCTGAAATGTCCCAGTCGAATCTTTTGCTTTTCCCTTTTTCCCTTTTTTATTATAGATTCGTTGGACTGATTACGTGAAAATTGTATGTTTGCACCGCTCAAAATAAATAGTTGAAAAAATGTATGCACCAGCTGCAGTAAATGAAATACATTGCCGTTGTTTTTTTTACTGATATTCAGGTACACAATGTAGATGTGTATATGAATATGGCACAATTCCTTATACAATGAGACTTCGATAAAATCAGCATTAAACCCATAGGAATGGCGGATTGTAGAAGAGACAAAGGGTTAAGGAGGCAAAGAATCCGAAGTGGCTTATTTTTCTGCTCTCGGGTCACGCTCGTGACCGCATAAAATGGCAGAAAGCTGCATTAAAATTCGAGTTTCTTGTTTGTCAGGACGCGATGTGTGACTCGAATATGGGACAAGCTTGTTTGCTGGCCAGTCTCAGAATGAGGAACCATGCTCAATTCGGGGTTTTCGAGGATCTCAGTGAGTTGGATGCCGTCCCACATATTCATGTTCGTGTGGTTAAAGGGCGCCTCTTATAGCCATAACCGACTGTGAAAAATCTTATTTTTTCAATGGTTTGTCAAACATTATCGTATAATGTTACAAGCCTGTATATTGTGGTGTCGAATACACAGAAAATTGCCATAAACCAATATTCGACTGTGAATGGATTCTGTTGAATTAACAACAAAAAAGAAAAAGAAAACAGAGTTTCAGTGATTATATATTACACCTTGAACCTGTAGAACATATTTAGCTTAGTGAATAGCGTACCATTACTTCGTCAATTTATTTAAAGTTTGTCCACGTGATTCGGAAGCAAAAGAAGTCAGTATATTATAAGGCACATAATGTTATTAAAGAAATAAACAACTTCTTATAATACAAATAGATTAAATTACATGCAAAGATTCCATTAGAGAATAGAACTTTATAATCATAATTTCCTTCGCTCCATCTCAAGACAAAGTAAGCCTTTAATGAAGAACCGGGGAGAGGTAGCATTATCCATGTCACGGAATCGATTTGTGTTTGGAGTGTTCTGAATTGAGGGGTGGACATGCACTCCGTCTGGTGTGACTGACTGCCCATCCTTAGAGAGTGAGAGAGGTCTTCAAGAGTATCTTCAAGAATTCTAATGGTGGCGTTCTAGTTCACCAACCCTCAGGGATGGGCCAGCGTGTGAAGAACTGGAAAGCGATCTCAGGAGATTGGATTATGATGGTGGGATCGAGGAAGAGACTGAGTAGGATGATGCAAGGAAATGGTGGTTAGGGGGTTACATGAATCGGAGATGGAGAGGGATGATATGGGGTACTAGTAAGGAACTGTAATCTGACTCGAACTTTGGCAAAAGGAGATAATGGACCAAAGATGTGATGAAAGTACTCATTATGAAATATCACAATCTTTGATTCTCATTCAGGGAGGTTTAAGGGAAGAATTGCTTTACTATTTAGTATGATTCAAAAACTGTTTGTATGCAAGGTGGAGAGGAGTTTATTGTTTTGTCAAACTAAGAGAAGCTATAGGGAATAAGATGAAATGAGTGAGAACTGTGGGTTGATGACGTTATTATGGCGACGTGAATTCGAGCACGATATTGTAATGATGTAAGATACATTCTTGATAGGAAACACGAAGGGGGATCAATAACATAATATAAACACTTTTAAGCCCGGCTTTTAAGCAAAAATGGGAAAAGGGTATGTACTTATTTGGATTATGATGGGGTATGGGTGAGATTTAGATTATGTTGAATGTCAAAGTCAAAATATGTTCAAGAAACAACACCCTAAATCCTTACAAGGTCGAATTGATAATGAAATTCATAGAATTTGCAACTGGACTCCTGAAATTCGCAATTTGTTAAACAGATTTTCTATTCATTGAACAGTGAAGAGAAAAGGGAAATGGTACTTCATACTCTCGAGTAATGTCTGTGATCCCAACCTCAAGCAGCATAACAGACATTGCAATCGGGCACAGGTAATAAACTGACAAATGTAATTTATAATCGCTAGATCTTTACCTGCTTAATTCATTACCCATCGTTGATCGGTTTGTGAAGTACGCACACTTAATGTTTCGTCTCGATCTTCCTCNCCCCCCCCCCCCCCCCCCCCCGAAATTCCTCCTCGCTCTTATTTTCTGAGCGATCAATGTCATTAAGCGGTTCTTTTTCTCTTCTTCTGTTCGCCGATTCTCAAAAGATACCGCGGGTTTTAATCCTGCTGAACTGTTTCTTTACATCTTTCATTTTCCCATGGGGGAACCCTTACCATTTTATAAGGCAGCTCAATCCCGAGGCAAAATTTTGCCGCGGCGAAATTCGTTTGAAGGAATAAAGTGCGCCCTGGATGAGGGTAAAGGGCGAGGTACCGTTTGTATGTTTTGCACTATTCAATCGAATTGCTACAGAGAGTGTTGTATCGTGGATCGCAATAAAACGAACCAGAGGGAATGATGGGAGGAGAGTGACAGAGCCAGGGAGAGAGCAAGAGAGAGAGAGAGAGTGCGCGCGCGCGTGTGTGTGTGTGTGTGTGTTTGTTTGTGTGTGAGAAAGATAGAGAGAGAAAGAGACAAACACAGAGAGAGAGATACAGACAGAGATAAAGACAGGAACAAAAAACATTCAGAAACAAAACAGAAACATGGAGAAACATGACAACGATAAAGAAAAATGAAGGAAATGAAAGCGAAGAGGTAAGCATCCGAGAGAGAGACTGGACTACAGGAGTATGAGAGAGGGAGGAAGACCAAGGAGAACGTAAATGAGTTATAGAGACAGACAGACAGACAACTTTTTAAGGACAATCTGTAGCGACATGTAAATAATACGAAAATAAAAGCGACGAGAAGATTTTGTAGACATTTTGAGCACAATGAGTGAGTGGGGAAGTATGGACCGTTATCGAGGGAAAAGAGATAAAGAAAATGGGATATAATTTATTTTGAGTTGAAGATGTATCAAAGACGAACAGTTCTTTTGATATAATTCATGTGAATGATAAAAACAATATAAAGTGATCGAAATGGTTTGAGTTAGCTGTTGAGAATTATGGTTGTAATAACCCACGTTGGATAGATGGAAAGGAGGAGCGAAAGGGGGGGGGGGCGGAGCATTAAATAGGACACGACATAATACAACACACTTATCAAAGAGTGAATTGGGAACTCGTTTGCTTTACCATATTACTTGAGTAAAGAGCAAATAGTCGTCCAAAAGCCCAGAAGTAATACAAAGAAATTGCAATAAAGGAACAGAAACAGATCGCCTGCAAATCTGCACGACCTGTTTTATTTTCCACTTTAGCAGCCCTATGGCGTGTCGATAAACGTCGAGATGAATGCCTCGATGATATTATCACAACTTAGCAACAAAAATAGGGTCTCTCAGATGTGTTTCGTTAGCTCCACGAGATATCAAACTCCCCATCTCATTTTAAATTCATAATCGGCAAAGCATCAGCATGGCCTGAAAAGGCGTTTGACTGAGCCCTTTCTTAGTGGTAAAGCTAATTTTCTGCTATTTAGAAAAGGCCCTTTTGGAACGCGATAATTCCTTCTTCTTCAAAAGGCAGCAATATGCCTGCACTATATATAAACCCAAACAGAAAGCGAAAATCATTCTTTCTTCACCTTTTTACATTTTCTTTTTAAAATCCTTTTGGTGCATTTCCCACGCAGGCGTCGGGCATTTAACGGGGAAAGCGATCGGAACAGTTCTCCAATAAAAAGAACAATTTGTGTCAGGAACAAGAGATTTCGAAGTGTTTGCCTGGCTTTCACAATTGTCTGTTTTATCGGCGTATTTTAGAAGCGATTATCGGATTATCTGGGTTCGGTTTAGCGCACTTCAATAGATGTGTTTGATCGTGAGCACAAAGGAGTCGCTTTACAGGTGCAATATATTGGCAAGCGGGTCGGCGAAATAATATCCCAATCAAATGTAAATAGAGTGTCAAACCTTTATTAGATACATGGATGACGTGTGCTCAACAGAAAGCAGTACAGAGACATTGTAAACACACCATAGACGTGTACATAAACCCAATAACAGAGTCAGAATTTGATTCCCTCCCTAACACGATTAATATCTCATATTCACGCAAAATGTGAAAAAATTACTCACAAAGAGTTGTATTGACACTCTGTAATAAATTGCTAAATAATATTTCAGTTTTAAATTGGGAGGGGGTGTTGAATATTACGGAGCATTATTTAGTCAAACGTTGTTTAATATAATTATTATGAGTGTTAATAACATAACAGTGCATGGTATGCCGATCTGACATCTGATTTTTAAGAGGCATTTCTGAATCATAATGTTGGATTAAAGCATTTTGT
Organism: Hemicentrotus pulcherrimus; assembly: GCA_003118195.1. Taxonomy (NCBI): domain Eukaryota; kingdom Metazoa; phylum Echinodermata; class Echinoidea; order Camarodonta; family Strongylocentrotidae; genus Hemicentrotus; species Hemicentrotus pulcherrimus. The sequence continues at coordinate 131,947 of BEXV01000371.1, read as the reverse complement.
GCATCACTTGAAGATATAAATTCCCTGTTTATTTTATTCAGCTTCTCAACATCAAGGCCACTTAGTAATGTGAATATGGTAAAAAAAAATGAAGCTTCCTTAAAAAAAAAAGTTATTTCTTCTGATGTATCTAAGCAAAATAACAACATCAAAGGTGCCCCCCCCCCCAAAAAAAAAAATAAAAATAAAAAAATAAAAATAAAAAAATAAAAAAATAAAAATAAAAAAATAAAAAAATAATCTTATTTTCCGTATAGACCATTCAGGTCCTTCAAAATATTTCATTACCAGTTCAAAAGTAGAGAGTGAATTAAATCTGGTATTATTCTGTTACCCAAGCATACCAAGTGAACTTTTATTATCCAATTCGCGACGCCAGGTCGTCTTACTGGATAGTCTTTCTCACGCTATGTTTGATTTCTCCTCTTCGTGTCCAAGTTGAGCAATTTCTTATGTCAATTTGTGGATCAAACACAGAAATCTATCCATTTGTCACCCTATTTGGCGAAAAGTCAAGGATTATAAGTAACTTTTGGGTGTTACAATTTGAAAGGTTACTTTCGAGGTCTTCAAATTTGCGTAGCGCGTGTGCCCAAAAGAGGTTCATTTCAGTAACCTGTATGTATGTGTATTTGATATGAAAGCGGGATGGTGTATGGGAACGAGAGTTTTCCTCTATTAAAGCATGTAGGGTCCATGATTAAAGTAAAGGTATTTGAAAAATCTTTTCCATTATTTTGACTTTAAAAACTCGTATTTGCGTGTAGACTGTATTTTGAGCTCGCTATATACTTTCGTAGTGATTCAAACAGAAATGTATCCAATAACAATTTTCTTTAACCCAAACTTTGAGTTATATCGTCGTTTATGACTTTTATAAACTATTTGACAACTACACACGAACCTTTATTTTCCATCGCGTTATAATGAAAGATTATGCATTCTTCGCTATTATAAAAATCTGTTATATTCCAATGAAAAATGTTATGATATCAAAGTAAACAGATCCTGAAAGGCAGCCTTTGAATATTGAGATAAGATTAGATTTTAACGGAAATAATAACGAAAGAGAATTATGTACAACAAATTGTCCACAACTCGAACTGCTTAAACTAGTTGATATTCATTCGCATATCAAGATAATTTCGAAATGATTTTTGGCTTTGGAGCGATAAGTGCATATGTTTCATCGTTATGATCGTGTATTACGGTCATTTTGAGGCAGGATTTTCTTCCTGTTTCTATCTCCTGTTACAGACATGTCTATAACTACCTCATCACCGGCTCAGACACGCACACTCGGATATTCAATCTAATCAAAATTGTAGGATTCTAACCCAAAGTCACGTCTGACCAATGCAACCACCCCTTCTGCAAAAAAAGGGTAACTATTTCAACAATATGGCACGCCCCCGTGTACAGGATAAGAAAGATCTAATTTATCGAATCGACACTTTCACACGCGACCCTTGTCAGTGAATTAGGATTGTGAAAATAACATGTGGTTAGGAATAATTCTTATTTATTTTTCTATTATGTAGTCGTTCGTTCACCTTTCTATGCTATCTCAATCGGCATCTAATATCCGATTAAGATTTAAGTCATATTTTGGAGCAGAATACCTGATAGATAGGTAGATAACGTCGCATCATTTCTATAAATAAACAAATCAATATTTTGTCATTTATTTCTAAGAGCAGCACCCGCATCATGAATTATAATTTTCATGTGACAAGAAGACCATAATCGTCTTCATCGTTATCTTGTTGGAATATACTCACCAGCACAAGCAGCATGGAATTGGACATCAGTCAATAATTGTTTTCACTCCCCCGCCATTTTGCTAGACTGTGTAATATCCACAGCATGCAGACGATCTCATTGAGATAGGGGCAGGCAGGCAAATTTGTGATGCTATCTCATCTGCACGTTTTTAATTTTCACCGCCCCTCTCCCCCGAAGTAATGACTGCTTCATTTTCTTGATTGTTATCAGGGGAATTGGGCAAGAAAATTGATTACGTGATGGTGAGCTGGTGCTAGTTATCTTGAACCTAGATGAGCAGTCTCCAAGCCGAGGGAGGAGGCAAATTGCCAAAGCATCGTTAATGCACACGTTTTTGTATTATGTTATTGCCTTGGTGCTCGAAACAAATGATTCATAATGATTTTCAGCTCAGCAGAAAATACCATTGTTGATTAGACTTCACCATTTTTTACTTTTGCCTTCAACTCATATTTGAATGGCATGAGGAATACTACATCTGAATCATCATCTTTGTTGATAGTTGCTTTTTGAAAATAATTTCCAGTCGAGTATGACTATTTCAAGAATTGAAGCGATAGTTTTTTAGTTTTTTTAGTAGGAATACATGAAGTTGACTTGTGGGAACTCACAAAAAAATAAAGTAGAAAGTGAGAAAGAATGAAAGAATGAAATAATGATAGAAAGAAAGAAGAAAACATAGATGGAAATATATTTCCGAAAGATTTCGACATAACTCAGAGTGAACTGTAATAAACATGCATGGTATGTATTTCATTTTGTTTTATAGACTCTGGTCTAATAAAGGAAAAATAAATTCATAATTTCACTTCAGACCACTTGCCAGTAACGGGTCATCCAAACACTAATGAAAAGCATAAACTCTATAAGCTTTGGGATAAGGCTTTCCTCCTAGAAGGGTAAAGAAACATA